>JAJONR010013830.1:0-15569 GCA_029582245.1 Solanum etuberosum
TACAGAAACTTGAGCTTATTAAACTAAATTAATCTTCTACCCCCCCCCCCCCCCTTTGTGATAATCGTGGTGTCTGGGTAAGCTTGCTGCTTGCACATACCTCAATTAATTCCACAAAATACCTGTCACCTCCTACCAGCAACAGGTACCAGATAACTCTGTCCACCAAAACTAAGACAGATGAAAAGAATCACTAAAATTAGTGTATGAGTGTATCCTTTTTCTTTTTCTTTTTTTATGGGTTCAACTGAACTCAGTATTTTTGACACAATACTAACAATTACAAATACAATGTGTTCAGTAAGAACCTCAAAAGTTAGAATGTATTAAGTTTAAATCCTGAATATGCTTCTAACCGGAGACACAAATTCGAAAACCTTCATCCAATCAGTTGGTCTTACTAGTCCAAATTAACCTTCAACAAAAGCAAATTCACCATTATTCTTTACTAAATAAAACTTAAAAATCAAATTAGCATTTCAAACATGCAAAACCCCCAAATATTTTTAGAAAATTTTGAAGCTCAAGAATAACTACAAAATATTGAACATCATCTTCTTATTTTAGTTTCCCACCAGGTGTCAAATTCTTATTCACACATTGCATGGTCTATTTCTGGAGGCGGTACTCCCAAAGGTATTTTTACCATACACTATCGATTCGAACTCAGAGACCTCTAATTAAGAACATAGGGATCTTAACCATATCACCACCATTCATAGCGATACAAACAACATTTTATCACAATACTAAAATTACAATTCATCAAATATTATATAGAGCAATTGTTTAATGTCAAATAAGACAGAAAACCAGTAAGAAGAAATCCAATATATATAATACAAATAATGAAAAGTGATAAAGTAACAAGCAATCCCAATTTCATTTAGTGAAAAATAAGAAAGAATAATTGCAAAGAGGAAAAGGACTAACCCATATGAATTAGAAACTTTATGCCTTTTTCTGAAGTTCAGTTTCTGGTGTTACTGTTAATTATCAGGGGCTTTATAGTCTTTCAATTGAATATGGGAGGGGCAAGAAATTGAGTGAAAATATAGAGAAATGTAATTTTAAATAGAAAATTACACATGTAATTTTGATTATTTTGATTTTTAATTTGTATTTTTTGTTTATAAATATTTAAAAAATTCATAAGTCGTGGAAACTATTAAAATTGCTTTAATTCTTTATACAATCTTATCAAATAAACAAAACTTTATAACAAAAGTATATTACACTATCACAAAGTTATATTTAAAAAGTACAATATTTATTGATCGGACTCTAGTTCAAGAAAAAAGTAAATTTGAACATAAGTGATATTTATCTACCACAAAAACTTACATTTTTTTTAATAAAGAATTACTACTAAAGAGACATTTGACGGAAATGAGATAGTTTTGTGTAAAAATTAATATTTTAATTTATTTTTTTTGAAAAAACAAATAATACTTATTCACTTTCCTGGATAAGCTCAAGATGCTTCATATTCTGTTTAATCACTTTCCCCCAAATTATCAACTTCTCACACCTATTCATTGTGACATTTACACTTTTCCTTTTCACATGTCCAAACCATGTCCGTCCCGCTTTCCTTATCAATTTCACTCACACCTTGCCCCATGTATATTTATTTCTAGTCTTATTTCTCCTAATATGTCACACATCCACTTTAGCATCTTTATTTATGCAACTTTCATCTTCTAAACATGAAAGTTTTTGATTAACTAACACTCCATCTTATACAACATAATCGATCTAACCACCACTTTATTAAACTTACCTTTAAGTTTTGACGATACCTTCTTATCACACAACACTCCAAAGACGAACCACCATTTCACCTATTCCACACCAATATGATATGTCGCCTCATAGTTGATCTCCCTATTATCTTGAATTAAGACTTCATATACTTAAAACACTCTCTCTCTTGAAATTGATCTGAGCATCAAGCCTCATTTCCACACAAGTTCACTATAATATCACTGAATTTACATTTCAAATATTGTTGATCTGAACATTGAGCCTCACTTCCACGCAACTTCACGTATATTATTACTGAATTTATATTTCAAATATTCAATATTTGTCTCTAAACCACTCTAACCAAGGGTGGACGTAGTACGGAATTTACGAATTTTATATGTACCCAATAATTCAATAAATAAATTATTTATACATAAATATATGAGTATGAACCTAGTCACATAATTAAATTGGGTAAGACATACGTTATGCGTCATTCGAGAGTGTGTCCAATTTAAAAGTGGTACTCCACTCCACAAAACTGCAAAAAAAACAACAATTTGTAGTATCTTGGAAATAGAGATCCCTGCACAATAAAAAACTCAGGTTTTGGGAGCAACAAAAAGATATTTTTGTTTATTTGAATTTTTGTGACCTTTTTTTTATTATTAATCTAAAAATAAATGATATTTTTAAAAATATTATAACAATCATAGAGTATTTGAGTCTTTCAAGTTCTTGTTTTTCATATACTTGCCAGTAATAATATAAGCGTTTAATCTTATCAAGATTGGTAAGATAAGATCTAGTCCGCTTTATTTGTATTTTTTTATACTTGTGAAAGTTTCAAAGTAATGAAGTGAGCATGAGAGGACGAGTTATAACAAGTTTCCAATTTTGTAAGCCGTAACACACCTATTTAGAAGTAGCAAGTGAAGAATGGGAATATACTTCTTGCAAAAGTATCCTCAAGCTCTAATATTCAAATTGAAAATTTAAAGTTACTAGTGTTTGATATGGTGGAAATTTTTTTTTTTTTTTTTTCGTTTGGTTAGAAAAATAAATTATTTAAAAATGAGGAGGGAAATGATGTACATAATAAAAATAGGAAAAACTAATGATATTTCGAGTTTATTTATTTTTCTCCCCATCCACTCAACATCCCTATTCTCATTCATTCTTGACCATGTCACTTTTGAACCATCACTCCCCACCTCATTTCGTCCCTATATGATTTTGTTAGATTCTATTTGATGTTTTTGGAATAATATTTTTTTACTTACTTTTCAAAAACTAGAAAATAAATAAATAAATTCATTTAGTTTCTAACAAATTATTTACCAGAAAAACATCATATTACTCATGAAAAACATTTTCCCCTTTTGCAATGTTTATAAGCACTTTAGCTTATACGTAGTTTGAATTCTTATGAAATGCGTAAATAAGCGAAATAAAACTTATAATCAATTTGATCAACTTATAAATTAAACTTAATATGAACACCCTTTTAATTTATCTTTTAAGTAATAAAAAAATTAATAGTGTATTCTCATATTGTTCAAGTTATTCTAATCAGTCACGAAATTAAGCTTTATGAAACCTGAATGCTTCATTGATTTTAATTTAAGTTTCACAAAGACGTAAAAAATCAAATATTTTTCTTTTCTCATTAATAATTAGGTGCACACAAATCACAATACTTTGCTAATCAACACATTAATGTGATCTTCTACATCAAGGGTATGAAGAGCTCGTCTAAGCCGTACTCTCTCTATTGCTTTTTATTTGCCCTTTGTATTAAAAATACTTTTACTTATTTATTTTAATAAATTAATTAAAAAATTTCTTAAAAAACACCATCCTTGTAATAATGTAACTTATATATATATATATATAAAACTAGCTTTCAACTAAAATTTTAAAATATAATTGATAAGATTGATTTAATAAAATAAAATTTAAGAAATATTATTTTTTAAAGAAAGTATTAAGTGAACATGACCAATAAGAAAAGAACGAAAGCAGTACACCATATTTAGAGTCTATTTGGATTGACCAATTTTAAGTGTTTTAAAATATTTTTATAGTATTTTGGATATTAAAAAAATTATTTATAAGCAATTGATCTTAAGCTAAAATCATAAAAATAAACTAAAAATTATAAATTATAAATCTAATTTATAATTTTTGACTTATAAATTAAAAAAAGCAAAAAATCAATTCAAATCGATTCCATTTTAGCAACCAGAGGCTCATTGTGCATACGTGGAATTAGGGGTGTGCATCGGTCGGTTCGATTCGGTTTTATGTATTATTGGTTCGGTTAATTGATTTTTAATTTTTAAATACGTTAAACCAATAACCAAACCAATAAGAGATTTTTTATCGGTTTTTGATTTATCGGTTTTAATTTGGTCCTTAACGGTTCGATTTTTGATTTAATCAATAATAAAATACTTATAAAATAAATATATGACTTTTCTAATAAATTTGACGGGACAACACTATAATTACAAATGCTCAAAAAATAAAAACAATAATAACAAACATGAAAAAACTAAACAAGTGTAACACAAAGAGAAATTGAGAGGAATAAAGTTCTTACTATAGATTTTGATGTTTTGTATAATGTGAAGTTGAACTAAAAGTCACTGGGAAGTGTGAATTGAAGGCTAAAGAATAATGACAGTAACTAGTAAGACATTGAGATTAATACATAATATTTATTTATGTACAAGTAAATGTAGTAAATTACTAAGTAAATGTAGTAAATTAATAGTCTTAATGAGTTATCGTTTACCCAATAACCCAATATTAAAAATCAATACCGAACTGATAACCCGATAATTTTTTTTATAAAACCGTTAATCCAATAATCCAATAACAATAAATCAATAACATTTTTTTCGGTTCGATTTTTGCACCCCTATGTGGAATAAACGAAATCCTTGCCTTCAATTAAAGATTTCAAATTTATAGTTTATTTAGCCAAATTTTCGAGAATTTAAAAATATTATTTTTTTTAAGAAAAATATGTGATATAGTGAATGAGTCTGCTTTTATAAATTTTGATTTAAAATTTTACATATGAAATATCTTTGATAGAAAACGTCATTTTCAACTCTACACTAAATTTTAATTAATCAGACAACAATAGAAATAGAGAAAAAATAAAAATATAACTATAACAGCGTCAAGACTTCGATGTAGGCTTCAGACATCGGGCGGAAAAAAAATTGTAACAGCTAAGTAGGTGCCTCTATAGTTAAAAAGAGCAATGAGTCGTGTCAAGCATTGAGAGTTTTTGTTAGTACACGTGTCAACCTACTAGCTTACTATGTAAAATCATACCAAGTTAAAAAACTTTTTTCACTTCACTTCTCTTCTAATATTTTGTATCTATATATATGTATATTGAAAATTCCAGAAATCTTGTTTCTTAGAGGCAAAGTACTCAAATAAAAAATGAAGGTTAGTTCTTAGCTATACTATATAATACTATATATTCTTCTGATTTTTTAATACAAAGTTTAATTTAATTTGTTGTAACCTTTTGTTTGTAATTAGTTAGTCTCACTTTTAATTTGTTCGAGGAATTTTGAATTTTACCAACTCAAATTGGTTATTGATGTTAAGAGGATTATTATCAAAATTGTGGTAGCAAAATACTATATATGCATGTGTTTATGTTTGTAAATTTGTGGATGTAGTTTAGTGCATAGTTTAGTAAAGCGTATTGCTTTGTTGTAACTATTGTTTTGTTACTGTCTATTTATTTATTTTTGGTAATTAACTGTTATTTCTTATACTTTTGTTACTTTTTTTTGTTGGATTGTTTTTACCGTGAGCCAACCCTAATCGAAAATAGGGTTGGGGTAAAATTTGCGTATACTTTATCCTCACCAGGACCCCACACTTGGTATTATGTTGGTGGTGGTGGTGTTACACTTTGGAGAGTAGAATCAAAGGATGTCTTCCTTTGACCTATTGATACTTTGAGAATTTAAACTTGACTAGTACTACTCCCTCTGTCATGTTCCTAATTTATATGAGTTAGTTTGATGGATCCCACCTTTCTTTCGAAAAAAAAGGAGTCTTCATTTGTAGGACTTTGTGGGATGGGCCCGTGCATGTAGGCTTGGGTCTTCTTAACGTGCGTCAATTGACGACTCGGTGCATGGATGTCATGAGTCCATTGGCATAGGCTTAGGCCTATTTTGTAAGTGACACGAGGTTTAAGAAAAAAAGCAATTTTTTTGAAACTTATGAACTAAAATAAGTCCGAGATAATTGTGTGGCTAGAAATCAATAAATGAGTATTGTAAAGTTAAATTATTACTAAATATAGAAACGTGTCCTTTTTGGACCGACTAAAAAGGAAAGGAACGGGGAGGGACAAGGAAAATGAAATTTATTTTTTGGTGTTATTTGATACTACCTCCGTTCATTTTTATTTGGCATGTTGCGCTTTTCGAAGGTCAATTTGATTAATTTTCAAAGTTAAATTAGATCACATTAATTCCATATTTTAAACAAAAAATTTAAATATTCAAAAACTATACGAAAAGTACTATAAATTGTAATTTCTTGCCTATCAATATGATGAAAATATATATCGTAAAATGTTAGTCAAAGTTCTTATAGTTTGACTCTAAAAAAAGAAACCATGACAATTAAAAGTGAACGGAGGGAGTACTAAGGTATTATGGAAAAAAGAAGTACTAGAACTCTCTTGATTTGCTAAAATGGACATCAATTTTTGGTTGGTACAAGGGGTTGAAACGGAAGGAGTACTACTTTTTATGTTGTTTCTAAATGTGGAAAGTTTATTTCAACAAGGTTGAAGATTCTATATCCAAATTACACTGGAAATTATTTAGTTTCGACTCTGAATCAGGACACATAAATGGAAAGCGATGGAGTACTGGATATGGGAAGTAATAATCATAAATCAGGCTAGTGATGGTGTTAATGTGGTCCTGTTAGTGGGTTGTGGAGTTAATAATTAGTTGATTTAGAATATTTTGGTTTATGTGTGAGAATTTCGGTGAACGTTTCTTTGCTCTATAAGTATAGATTGGCTTAAGAACTCTGGAGGATATAACTCATATATTCCGACAGCGGTATATTTACACACCAGCTGTGTGAACTGTGATCTAATATGTTGTAGCAGGTAGTTCGTCAGTAATTTCACTTATTATGGGTAGGTGCCTTTAGTTACTACAACTAACAGTATGCTTTTGTTGCTAACAAGTTGGGATCGGCTAGATGTTAACAGAGGTCAAACTCGAAAATGTGTTGATAAAAAGTACTATTGTACTTTATCAAGTAGCCGAGACACGGGACACCCCTTTGCTGGAAAATTATATTGTTTAACTAGGTTAAAATTTTAATATTATGTATTAATGCGATAGGTCGACTCCCCTTATCTTTTACATGTATGTCTACTTTTTTATATTTTGACACTCCTAAGTAAAATATCTGGCTCCACCACTCACTTTATGCATTTTATGTATGTGAAGGTTCATGAGAGCCGATCTCGAGCGCACTCGGCAAGTGAAGAGAGAAAGGTGACGAGGAAGCAGCAGGCAGAGAGCAACAGCCAAGAGTCAGCCTCACACAAAAAGGCAAAAACTGAAGAAGAAGAAGAAGAAGGTGGTACTGACCACGAAGATGGAATCCGAGCCGAGTTTGAGAAGTTCTGTAAGACTATAACCGAACATCTCTCCGTCAAGCAAATGCGCGAAATCCTTGAAGCAAATGGCCAGTATTCTAAAGGTGAAGATGATGCTGTTGTTCCTAGATGGTAAGTTAATCCGGGTTGTTAAAAATCTTCATTGCATCATAATATACGTATAATTGAGGTGATGAATATTATCCACTCTGATTCATTTTGTGTGGCATTGTTACTGACTTACTGTCCGCGGAGTTGAAAGAAGTGGTTGTCCTGCAGCAATTATCCTTTTCCGAGTTTTTTTGAATCATCAACTATTGTATAGTTTCTAAATATGTAAATTTAGTTTTAAAAAATCTGTATTTGAAATCACACCGAAAATTTTGCAGTTTGGCCCTTGTACTCCCGAATCCTGCTCTACATAAATGGAAACGGAGTATATACATTGTATATTAGTATTGTACTAGAATTGAGTGACCCGACCTGGGATTGTGTATACCCGACCTTGAAATTGAGGCGTAGTAGTTGTTGTTGTTTCATGTGAGGTTTATTGTGATTCTTCCTTACTCATCCACTTGCCTTCTCTTGTACAGTCAAGACATAATGTTCTTCGGGCCACTGGACAATTGTCCTATTTGTGGTGGTAAGTTGGAATGCTCTGGCGATGGTTATCATTGCGTTGGAGATTATAGTGAGTGGTCGAGTTGTATTTACAGCACTAAGGAACCACCGAGAAGAGAAGAGAGTCTCAAACTCCCTAAATCTGTTGAAAGTACTCCAATATCTGATGTAATGTCTTAAAACTAATTCACGTTACATTTCTTGTTGCGAGATAGATGATAGGAAAAAAAAGAAATTTGACTATCTATGTATGTTCTCATAGCTGATCAAGAAACGCGGGGACCCCAAAAAGAACCGCCCCCGAAAGGAAATATCTTCCCCAAGGAAGCCATTTAATGGAATGATGATATCTCTAGCTGGTCGTCTTACTCGAAAACACGTATGTACTATAGTACTTCAGATGAATTTGGCTTCATTTTTGTGTATGTTTATGTTGCTATTAAAGTTTATTGTGCACAGCAATACTGGAAATCGAAAATCGAGATATTTGGTGGAAAAGTGAACAACTCTGTCACTGGTAACGTTCAGTGTAATTTTCTTATGAAATTTACTTCTCCAGTTGTGTAGGAACTAAAAATGTTCCCTCTTGCAGGGGTTGCTTGCGTAGTAGTTTCTCCCGCTGAACGTGATCGTGGTGGCTCATCCAAAGTAGCTGAAGCTTTGTATGTATATTTAATTGACACTACATTAATTGGATTAATAAAAATGGCTTTCTATAGTGTAACGTCGAGCAGAGGTCGATACAGGATTTGAACTTCGATGACTTCTACTTATCAATTTTATGCTTTTACGGTTGAACTCATCGTGCTTTTGCGATTACGGGTTCAATTGAACACTTGAGTTTATGTTGCATCCGCCTCTGATGTGAGATATTGTTGTTTATCAGGGAGAAGGGTATACCGGTAGTGAGGGAGGCTTGGTTGAGTGATAGTATAGAAAAGGAAGAAGCTCAGCCTTTAGATGCATACGACGTCGCCAGTGACATTGCTGTAGAAGGTAAAGGTATTCCCCTTGATAAGATGGATCCAAGTGCAGAGGCACTCGAAACCGTAACAGCCGAGGTATATTTCCCCCCTTTCTCATTTGCTATTTAAATCTTGGCGTTTGCGTCAATATCGTCTTTTGTTTATTGTAGCTTAAAGTGTTTGGAAAAAGAGGGGTACACAAAGACACTAAGATGCAGGACGAAGGCGCAAGAATATTGGAGAAAGATGGCTTATTGTATAATTGTGCACTGTCTGTTTGCAACCAAAAGAACAAACTCAACGAGTAATGCTCGAAAGTCTCCCTAGTTTTTTCGAGTTCTTAGTATTTCTTCAGCTGCTGATGAAGTGATTCTTCAAATTGATGCAGCTTCTGTATTATGCAACTTATCATGTCATCGGAGAATCGTTTGCATATGTATTATAGAAGGGGCAGAAATGGTGATAGCTTAAGAGCAGACGACAAGCTAGAGGAGTGGAAAAATGCCGATGATGCGATAAAGGAGTTCGCTAGGCTCTTTGAAGAGATGACTGGAAATGAGTTCGAACCCTGGGAAAGGGAAAAGAAGATTCACAAAAAGCATCACAAGTTTTACCCTATTGATATCGTACGTCACAACTTAAATTATTTTTCCTTTGGGGAGCACTTGCATAGCATTTGCTAGACAACTAAAACATGGTTTAACTTTATAGGATGACGGAATAGAGGTTAGGCATGGAGCGCTTGGCCTAAGGCAACTTGGTTCTGCTGCTGCACATAGTAAGCTTGATTCAGTAGTAGCAAATTTCATGAAAGTCCTTTGTAGCCAGGAGATATACACGTATTAACGCCGTTCAGGTTGCAAGCTGTTTCCGTCTTCTCCTTACGTGTGAAATGAACTTAAAAAGTGTTGTATGCTGGATGAAGGTATGCGTTAATGGAGCTGGGACACGATTCACCGGAAATTCCTATAGGGATGCTTACTAATCTTCATTTGAGAAGATGTAAGTCTTCTCTCTGCCTGTAGTGCATCTTGTATTGGTGATAAACATTCAAAAGATTCATTTACTTTTAACTCTACAGGTGAAGAAATTCTCCTACACTTCGTGGAGAAAATAAAATCAATGAAGGAAACAGGACTGAAAGCAGAGGGTGTCTGGTATGATTTCAGTCAAATGTGGTTCACTCTCATGCCATCTACGAGGCCTTTTACTTTCAGGGATTATGCCGATCTCGCAGAGCATGTAAATGTCATTTTCTCTATATCTTTCGCGTTATATATTAAGGTGTTTTAACTTGCTGTTTGAAAATAATCAAGGCTGCATCTGCTATGAAACTATCCGCGACATCAACTTTGCCTCGCGTATTATAGAAGACATGTCTGGATCTACGCTCGATGATCCTCTCTCTGAGTGTTACAAGAAACTCCTCTGTTCAGTTTCTCCCTTGGAGAAAGAATCTGATGACTACAAAATGATAGTGAACTACTTGGAGAAAACTTACGAGCCGGTCCAAGTTGGAGATATGGTAAGATCCATTTATGTTCCTTTCCAGTTCTCTTTCAAAATTTTGAACCGTCGGTGTGATCTAAAATGCATGTTTCACCAGAGCTATGGCGCATCAGTTGAGAGTATATTTGCTGTTGAAGTTAGTGCTTGTCCTTCTCTTGATGAGATCAAGGAATTACCAAACAAAGTTCTTCTCTGGTGTGGTAAGTAATATCTCACTGGCATATAATTCTCGGTTGATCGTTGTTTCACGACGGTGTGGTAAGTAATATCTCACTGGCATATAATCTGTTTACTTATTAACAAAGAAAAAAGTTGCATAAAGTCTATGTTTGCCATTTAGTAGTTTTTTGCCCATGTTCTCATATTTACAATTAGTCATACCATTTATGAAAGTGAAGATTATGCGGATAAGCAAGTATATTACACTAGTTAATTAGTTAATAATAATTTGAATTATTATCATTCACCACTAATTTCTAGGTATTATTACGTGGTCAAGTTTGAGTGGTATAAACGTGTAGTTTTTGAAATTTGTATAATATAATTGGCATAATACATATATTATATTGGATCCTAAACTTGGCCTTAAATTTTAACTTTAACCTCCAACTTTCATAGTGCACAAAAAGGTACTTTAACTATCCAACTTTTAAATAAATAAACACGCGATTTTTGCAGTCAAAGAGCAACGCTCCCACGTGTATTAGTGAGCCACTCAATGGCTGCCAACTAATTAAATATTTTACACGTCGATTTTAGAACTAAAAAAAAATTAAAATTAATTTCAATTCATATAAAGGGTAAAGGGCAAAAGACATTTTCATTTCACCCGATTGTCTCTCAAAAGGTCAAAACCCTAGCTAGGATAAACAAACAAAATCTGGTGAATCAAAAGGAAAAATCGTTCAGAAATGACCCTAGCTAGGATAAACAAACAAAATCTGGTGAATCAAAAGGAAAAATCGTTCAAGATTTCTGCTGTAGCTGATGTTCATCTTCCTCAATTTAGTCTAGGTATGCCTCAATTTTGTCCTTTTAAAAGTTTATCTTTGATACAAGGTAGAATCTTTTTGTCACCATGAGTGTAAAATCGTTATTTTTCTTACAACTTTATACATATGGGTCATATTATAGCTATTTTTCACCATGGAGGTCGCTTTTATAAAAGTCAATATGTGTCAAAATTGGAAAGCATCGTATTTAGCATAGATAAGGACCACTTCTCCTGGACCGAACTGAAATCGTATGCAAAAGACATTGGGTATGATGAAATTGATGCTTTTTTTTTTATTGAAGACCCTATTACCCATAATTTTGTTAAGTTAGAAAGTGATAGCCAACTATATAACTTCGTTAAAGATTTGTGGAGTGGGTCATCTTTTAAGTTGTTTTTGAAGCATGTGATTGTTAAAGAAGGGGGGTCCACTGCTACAACTACTTTGGGATCATTTTCTGTTGAAAAAAATAATCAAGAATTGAAAAATTGCTCTAGGGCTTCACACATTGAGCATGGTATAAATGGGATAGGTGAAGTTGAACAACTATTAGAGAAAGAAAACAGTGATTCTCTTGACTTTGAAAAGGAAGACTTAGATGATTCCTGATCAGGATGATAGTGAAGTTGATGAAGAACTGAGAGCTTTTAGAGAAAAACTTAGAGAAGAAAAAAAAATGAAGTTGCAAAGCAAAAAAAGAGAACTAAAAAATCCTCAAAGGATCAAATGTTGAGCTTGGAGAAGCTGGCATATATAAAGGATTTGAGAATATCTTCACCAATAAGGCAGCCAAATATAATGGAAAATTGGGAGGTGATGAAGTGTTTATTGATTCATCCGATGAACCAAGTGAAGATAGTGATGAGGAGCTAGATGTTTTAGCACAACCAGGTGTTGATTTACCTTCAAGAAGAAAAAGCAACAAACTGAGGTATGATTCTTCTTCTTCCATTTCTTTCTTTGAGTTGAGTATGATATTTGAGAGTGCAACTCAATTTAGAAAAGTTATTGTTGATTATGTTGTTCAACATAAGGTTCAGTTAAAACTTAAACCCAATGAACCTCATAGAGTTAGGTTAAGATGTGAAGGAAAGTGTAAATGGGAAATCTTTGCAAGCTTGGATAAAGATTTTGAAATTTTTTTTGTAAAAAAATACTATCTTGCTCATAGATGTATTACAAAGAACAGGAACAGGTTGTGCTCAACCAAATATGTGGAAATGAAGATGAAGGATAGAATAATATCTCAGCCTGACATAAGAGTTCATAAGCTTCAAGAGACACTAAGAAAAGAATGCAGATTAAAAGTGGGAAGATCAATATGTTACAGGGCAAAAATGAATGTTATTGCCAAGTTCTTGGGTGATTGGAAGCTTGAGTTTTCAAGGTTATTAGACTCTGCTGATATGATTAAGAGTATAAATCCTGAGAGTTCTTGTTAGGTGAGAACTGATAATGAAACAGTTCCTGGCTTACACTTGTTCAAATATTTCTATGTTTGCTTTGCTGCATTGAAAAATGGATGGCTAGAAGGTTGTAGGACGATTATAGGATTGGATGGATGCTTTATGAAGGGTGCTTGTAGAGGAGAATTATTAGTGGCTGTTGGAAAAAATGGAAACTATCAAATGTATCCAATAGCTTGGGCAGTGGTTGATAAAAAAACTAAACACTCTTAGAGTTGGTTCTTAAGCTATCTCATTCAAGATTTGCGACTTGGTGATGGAAATGGCATAACAATCATATCTGACATGCAAAAGGTATTTATTCTGCCATTTCTTTTAAAAAATTATTTATTAATTTACTGATGAACTTTTGGGTATTTACTGTCTTTGTTTATTTCTGTTAGTTACTGCCTTTGTTTATTTTTATTTCTTTACAATGTTAAAAGCTAGAAATTTGTGGATGTTGTTAGTATGTGAAGTAAGTTAAGTTGTTGAAGACTGTCAAGTTTCAGTTATACTTGTGTATTTTTGTTATACTTGTGGATGACTTAAAGTTGTTTGTGCTAATAGATGCCTTAAAATTATTTGTGCTAATAGATGTCTTAAAGATGCCTTTGTTTATTTCTGTTAGTTACTGCCACTGCCTTTGTGTATTTATTTACAAGTGAAGTTGTTAGTGTGTGAAGTAAGTGAAGTGTGCTAATATATGCCTTAAATTTTTTTTTGCTAATAGATGTCTTAAAGATGCCTTAAAGTTATTGATTTAATATTTCTTAGGGTCTTGAGATAGCAGTTGTAGACTTACTTCCTAATGCTGAAAAAAGAATATGTGCAAGACATATTTGGGCAAACTGGCAAAAAACATGGAGAGGTAAGAAAAGGAGAAAAACATTTTGGAGGTGTGCCAAAGCTAGTTTTGAGGTTAAATTGAGAGATGAGTTGGAATATATGGAAAAACTGGGTGATAGAATATGCGAGTCATTGCTTGGATATAACAAAGAATACTGGTGGAGCTTTATTTAGTGAATAATCAAAGTGTGATGTGGTGAAAAATAATATGTGTGAAACATTTAATTCATGGATTGTTGGTCCTAGACATAAATCTGTGATTAGTATGTTTGAAGATATTAGACATAAAATAATGGATAGGCATGGAGATATGATAAGTTTGTAGATACTTGAATCAGTGACATTTCACCTATGGCAAGATTGATTTTAGAAGAAAACAAAGAGATTGGCAAGACACTAAGGGTGAATTGGAATCAAGACATTTAATTTGAGATCCAAAAAGAAGAATATAGACACATAATTGACATGACTAAAAAAACATGTAGCTATAGGTTGTGGTAGTTGAGGGGCATACCTTGCCAACATGTAGTTTGTGTCTTATATCACATTGGGTAAGAGACAGAAGATTATGTGGAACATTGGTAAAAAAAAAATACATTCTTAAGTGCTTATAAGTACTTTTTACAAATTATCTCCAATATGATAATGTGGCCTGACACCAATAACCCAACAGTTGATCCCCATGAAGTGAAGCCAATGCCTGTAAGACCAGGTAGATGTTGAAGAAAAGATAAAGATGAACCAAGAAAAAAGAAGTGGGGAAAAGCATCAAAGAATGGAGTGAAGATGTCATGTTCCAAATGCCATCAAGTTGGGCATAATAAAAGAACTTGTAAATCAGTGGTAAGCATTTTTGCCTTTTTTTTAAGTTAATCAGTTTTATACTTCTAATTTTGTGTCTTTACAGCCCTCTCAACACCCCACATAACAGCCTGCAAGGCCCTTTCAACAACCACCAGTGAGGCAGCCTAGCACTGGACATGCCTCTTCTTTATGTGCAGATACTTCAAAAGTTAAAGGAAGGAAAAAGCAACAACCAACTGCAAGGTCGATATCTTCTTCAACTGCATGGGCAACATCTACTTCAACTGCAAGACCAACTACTTCAACTGCAAGACCAACTACTTCAACTGTAAGGCCACCATCTTCTTCAGTTGGAAGGTCACCATCTTCTTCAGTTAGAAGAAAAAGAACAAGAGATGTGGGATTTGATGTTTATACAGATATACAATCTGAAAGACAAATGATTAATGTATGCATATTGCCTTCTTTAATTGATTTTCTAACATCTTTATTTAGGTACACTAAATAATATATATGAATTATGCAGCCGGGAAGATCAAGTGAAAGAGTTATCTCAAGTGGTTCTGGGGTAGCATTTAAAGATGCATCACAAACAAATGCTGATCTTGGATTCAAGTCACCTGGTTTGAAATGGAAAGGAAAAGATGCAATGACTGAAAACCAACGTCAACAATTGTCTAAGAAAAAGGTGCAAAGCAAATTCAAGGGCAAGTGGGTTCTATAAGAGTTTAAAGTGACAATGATGTGGACAAATGTTGATATAGGAGGTCTTTGTTTTTGTTTATTTTATAATTGTTTTTGTTTTGTAAAGGTGTCACGACCCGAGCCTACACCCTGGACGTGGCCGGCACTCGAGAACCATTGCTGGTCCCCAAGCGAACCCTTATCCTGGCTGACTACAAGCGGAAGACTAAATCAAGCATACAAAAGCTTAAAAACTGAATAAAAAGAATATATT
>JAJONR010013831.1:0-12880 GCA_029582245.1 Solanum etuberosum
CTCATCCTGAGCTAGGAGTTATGGTCGTTTGAAGTTGGCCAAAACTCAACTTAACATACTTACCAAAATTTTCAGATTTTTATAATCTTTTCAAAAATGGTTATTTCCAATTTTTAACTTCTTCCTAGTTATTTCAATTTGCGAGATGTTACAAAATATCAATTGCGATCAAATTAAAGGACACGTTGATATATTACGGCAAAAAAACAATTTACCAATTAGGTCACTTGTGAAGCTGTTATAATTACAAATAAACTTCTTAGTAATATATAGATCATTACAAAATCTGATAAAACTCATAGGAGTACTATTTTTCTTTCAAAGTTGACCAACTAAATTTTTTGCAAGGCCAATATTATCTCCATCATTATTATCACTCAATATTTGGAGTACTATTTTTTTCTCAAAATCAGAATTCTAATGTTCCCCAAAGTAAACAAAAGTTTTCTATAAATATGGGGTCTTTTTTTTTACTTTTATAAAGGAAGTTAAAGAGCATTTTCTCCGAACTCTAATGTTTCTCAAAGTTTACGATAAATATTTGTATTGAAAACATTAATTACCATAAAATACACTTGATATTTTTAGTAATATTGACAATGTATTACATTCACACAGCAGCGGCTCAATATGATTTGTGTCCCATGGAATAGAAGAAGTACTACATTCACACAAGGACGACTCAATATGATTTGTGGTCTAAAGCAAAATTTTAAATGAAGTCTTAATTTTTTTCTCAAGAAAAAAACTGATTTTAATATTTAATTTGTTTAAATTTTATTTTTATAGCTTTTGTGATGCAAAATTATGAATAAATTTGTTTTATGATCAATTTTAATTTTAAGAAAAAAAAATCAGCCGAGACAATTGTTATTCAAACTCTATAAGTAATATATGCATTTGGAAAATAATAAAATCTTCAGATCTAATTGAAATATTTCTTACCTTTCTACTCCCTATGTCCCACACGTTCATTAAGCAAAATAATAAATATAGGGTATAGTTTACTAAGTTATTTCTATTTATTTCTAAAATATTTTATTTCATCTTAAAAATTAAGTGCTTCTATTTTCGTTCCATGTAAACTCTCAAAGTGGCGGAGCCAAGATTTTCAATAAGGGGGTTCAAAATCTGAAAAATATAGACACACGAAGTAGTCAAAGGGGGTTCGACATCTACTATATATATCTAAAAAATTATTTTAACCATATATAAATCATATAATTTTCCGCCGAAAGGAGTTCGGATGAACCCCTAATTGTAAGGTGGCTCCGCCACTGAACTCTCATACACAACAAGATTATGCATATCTATCCCAAATATGTTACTTATGTGTTTGCATACAAAACTTAGTGGTTGGATTAGGTGATGAGTCAAGAAAACTCAAATTCAAAAGAAAATAAGAATTAGCTTGAGACCAAATGGATAAAGTTCTATTTTGTACATTCTCTAACACTATGAAAGCATTATTCAAACTCAACTATTATGAAGATAGCATAAAGTGTTGTTGCACCGACAAACTAGGTAAAGTCCGTTAAATTTAGACAAAAAAGTATTATTAAGTATCACCACGTAAAATTTGTACAATGAAGGTTTACAATTTATTGCTTGCTATTAGTTTAAATATCGTTGATTCCATGTAATTTAGTTAGCAATGTGTGTAACCATAATAGAGCGGGTATTTTAGTTCCTTTTTTAAAAAAAAAACTTAAAAGTTTGTTTTCACAAATTCCTTAAGGGGAACAAATTTTAAACAACAATGTGAACTATCTCACGAAACTATTTTATTGTGAAGATCTCGTAAAAATATCTTATTTATGTAGATTTCCCCAACAACTGTAGTACTCCTTCACAAATAATGCATATCAAACGTGAACAAGAATCAACGTCTCAATGAAAGAGGTTATAGAGAAAAATTCCAAAAGATATCAAATCTATTTTTATTTTCAACTAATGTACTCCTATTTATAACTGATATGTAGACTTTGAAATCTCTCTTTCTCTCAAGCTTATAATTAGTACATTTTCAACCGGGTGAGTTCTTAATAAATAATGAAAAGTGTTCTGTTCTTTAAGAATTTAATTTTTTTGCAATTTTTCTATTTATTTATTCAAAAATCCTTTTTGAATTATTTTCAAAATATTTTTCTAAATTATATATTATATGATGTGACATATACATACGCAACGTATGTAAAGAGATAATATTATATTTTTTAAAATAAACATAAAAGCACTATAAGTTAAAATAATTAATAATTTAAAATACTTAAAAAGTATAACGTAAAAAAAGACATGACAAGTTGTGATGATGGCATGCAAGATGAAGTAATCCAAGAAAATTCACTCCAAAAATATGGTGAGATTGATGAGATCTCTATGATTAATTAGACTTTTTGAACTCAAATTTATAAAAATGAAGAAATTCTTATAATTACTGTTTTCTCATTTAATATGCTCATATGTGACGTAAATTCAGATAAGTCTGCTACAAATTTTTGAATAATGAATGGTCCACAAATATATCAAAAAGAAAAATCTCAATTTTTTTTAAAACATAATCTCCATATTGATCAACTCGAGTAACCAATCCTTCTGATACTCTCTAGACTTTCATGTCTCTCTTTTTTCTCTCAAGTTCAGGAAATCTCATATTAGGTAAGTTTTTAATTACTCGAAGTGTTATATCCTTCAAAGATTTGAATTTTTACATTTGTTTATTTTCTTTTTTATTCTCCTTCTAATGCATACATAAAGGGATCTGAAATAAGAAACTTTTTATTTTCCATTTTTTTCCAGTTTTTTCCCCTTAGGCATAAAACAAGAGATGAGTGTATGAGTTGTAGGAAATGGAAGAGAAGAAGTGTCGGTCTCATTTTCAAGTGATTCCGTTCTTTTAGGTTTTTTATGGGGTACTTGAGTAGCAATTTGTAAGTAGCAAAGCTTATTTAATCACTTAGGGAAAATAATTTATCATGCCTATAGTCGCATAATTGTTCCATACTATCTCAGCTTCAGATAAGAGAATGCTTTCCCCAATCATTAAAGTAAATGCTCGACGAAGGGAGGGAGGTGCGACGGGGGAAGGAAAACGCTTTCGGAGATCGAGATTCAATGCTGCGGTTGATGACCGTAGCAATAGTCAAACCTAGCTATTCTTTTTGTTCTTAAGTAAGTATAAGAGCAACATTTAGGAAGGATGAGAGAAGAAGTTGCTCTTCCGGTAACAATAGTATTGTTTTGATGAAGTAATATGCTAGTTCGAAGTCTAATTCATAGTATTTTTGCTTTTTAGAGATAATAAATTTCAAAATTCAAATCTAAACTCTGTTTTTACCTGTGTGATTAAACAATATTTGTCACTTACGAATGGTTAATAAAAAAGTCCATAGAGAATTAACCTGAAAGAACTGAATCATTTGAAATTGAGCCCAACAATTATTATTTTCCCATTTCCTGCTAATGTTACACTCATCTCTCATTCTTCCAAAGGGAAAAAATTGAGGGGAAATGAAAAAAAGTTATAGAACCAAGAATCATGAAACCAAGAATGCACAAAAAATGCTTCCAAACAAGTTACATATCACTCCAAAAAATGCACACTTTTATGATAGAACCAAGAATCATGAAATCACATGAATAACAACTTTTCAAGCATAGCACTAAAAACGTGACTCAAAAGTAGGGGTGTACAAAAATCAAATCGAAAATCGAGTCAAATCGGAAAAAAAACCCGACTAATGGTTTGGTATTGGAAAAAAAAAACCCGACTATACTTGGGTTGGTTTGGTTTTAACTAAAAAAGTCAACCCGAGACCAAACCTACCCGACATTATATATACAATTTTTAAGATTTATTTTATACATAAAAGTATTTACTTTGATGTAATTTCTAAATATTACTTGTACGTTTTCATAATTTTTATCTTTTAACATATGTTTCAAGTTTTTTTGAGACTTAAAATTTTGAATGGTGCAATAAAAGTTATAGTCCATAGATATTAGTAAGTCTAATAAAACTCAATTCGAAATCAAATCAATACTAATACTAACAAAATAAATTAATTCAACACTAAGAATGACAATAATGTTGAATATTTGTTCTTTAGTTTTACATTGGTTTAGACATTTAAAATACATAATCTAATTTTAATTTTTCTTTAATGTTTAATCATGTAATTAATACTTATTAGACTTATTTTAGCATGATTTAGTACTTTTACATTATGATCATTTTCATTATGACTTATCAATTTGCAATATTTATTTTATATGATTTCATTATTATTTTTTATTGAATATTTTAGTGTCATCACCGATCTCATATTTTGTGTTATTATCTTAAGAAACACCTTAGATAGTTGTATTTTGGTTGGACTAAAACAATATTTGGAGCACAAGTTAATTATATGTTTGTATGAATACTTTACCGAAAAAATTCAAAAACCTGAAGAAAAAAAATCCGAGGTTTATTAGTTTTGTTTGATTTAAAAATTTAAAAATTCGACACAAATGGTTTTGTTTGGTATTTGAAAAACCCAAACCAACCCGAGGTTGAAAACCCCGAAAAAAACTCGAGTTTTATTAGTTTGGTTTATGAATTTAAATTTTTTATACAAATAGTTTGATTTGATATTTGAAAAACCCGAACCAACCCAGTAATGTACACCCCTACTCAAAAGTATACCACAATTCTTAAATAGGTCACAAAATTCAATAATTCTAAATAATAGAATTTTCAAGTCAAAACTAGTTACTTCGACAATTTGTACCAAATAATTTCTTAATTCACAATTTGATTGTACTCCTCTTAATCACAAAATTAAGAGAACTAACAATATCATTCACAATCCTTAAATGCAAGAATGCATTTCCAACACCAAACACACATACAATCTTCTTAAATTTCTCACTTAGTATTTCAAACACGAATCAAATAATAAGATCAAAGAACTTTCATTAATCATAATAAAGTTTCTAATATAAAGGTCAAAGATATAGAAATTTACCTTTATGGCCTTTAGAAGATTCAAAAATAAGCACAAGTCATTCAAGCAAATTATTTTAGTTTTAGAAGACAATGCCACCTCAAACCTCTTTGTAGCCAAAAAATTTACTCCAAGTATCTTACCTCTTTGTGGATCCTCTCATGATATTGTTTGACAAACAAATTAGTAAATTTATCAAAACAAGAATTATCACATTTTATACCTATAAATATTCGAAAATGTTTCAAATGGATCATGTTTATATTTTTTCCAGATGCACTCATATTTTTTACCCAAAAGTAAAATTAGGGTAAGTAAAGAAACTGACACAAAACTAGCACCTATCAATTTACCACTACTCTCAATAGTGCCTCTCTCATTCTTTAAAGGACATTCTTCATTTTTAGAGAACTTTTCAAACACAATATGAACTTTCAACAAATATTTTGAGAGTTAGCTTGCTAACATTTAAACAATTAACACCCTCAAGCAAGCCACAAGTCATGCACTCTTTAAATTTTGTATCTATTACTTTTATCAAGTATATACAGTTCAACAAGGAATTTATTATTTAATTAAATTTTATCAACAATGTTCACACTCTTAAACTCAATTTCTACATTATGATCAGTGTGAACCACATGATAAAAATAAGACAACTTAAAAACGACTCACATTATCAACACAAAGACCACTTAGAAAATCCTTTTAAATAAATTCACCAAATAAAGAATAAGCATATATTTTGAAATCTAGACATTCTTTTTGGTGCAAAATGGATATCATCACATTTTTCATGCTCTGATTCAAGAGTACTATCACAAAGTATATTCATGTCCTTACAAAATAAAGAATTATTATAATCAAATTCACTTGCAGAGGGACAATCAAGAGGGATATGGCTTTTTATTTTATGCAGAAACATACATAAAATTAAAGAGAAACACATCTTTTAGTATATCTTTTATTACGTTATTTTTATAAAAGTTTTACCCTCAATAATAAAATATACACATAATATATATATACACTTGCAAATCAAATAAATGATAGAATTATCGAACTCGAAAATCATTGTTATTAATTAGAAAAAAATAAACTATGAGAATTTTAAATTTTAAATAAAAAACAAAGATTAGTTAATTATTATTAGATGACAATTTAATATTTTGTCGAAATTAATTATTTCAAAATTATTATCCCACCCTTAATATAAGATAAAAATAACACTACAATTCAAGATAAATAGCCTCAAAATAAATTATGTAATAATTTTATTTCAACCAAATATAAAATAAATTTATCCGAAAATTAATTATTCCTTATCACCAATTGAGCCCAAATTGATGTATCATACAATTCACAATAAATAGATATTAGGATTTGGGCCGGGCGGATCCCTTTTCCCTTTTCCATAAAAACCGTTTGGAGACACCGCGAAGCGATTCCTTCACTTTCTCTTTCTACACCAACCCAGAAAAACAAAAAAAACAATATTAGTTTCTCTCTATAATTCATTGAATTTGCTATTGACCATTCTTCAACCTCTTTCTCAATTGATTTTTTTTCTCAACGGGTTAGTCATCTTCTTCGTGTATGATCTCTGGTTTTGAGTTGAACTTTTTTTTTCTTCTGATTTTTTGAATTTTTTTTTGGGTGTCAATGGTAGGTGGTTTATATGTATGTGTGTATGTATCGGCATTGGTGTTGCTGCTTTGAATTTAGTGTTTTGATGGGTTGGTGAATCGTTAGCTGCTTAGGGTTTTCCTTTGTTGGCGTTTTGGATTTTTGTGGGTGTAAGTGCAAAAGGGACGTTTTTTTTATTTCTGCCTTCACACACGCACATACGACATATAGAGCTCAATGTAGTTAGAGATTATCTATTCTTTTTTGGGTTTATCGTTTTTTTTGTTTTTTTCTTATGCGGTTTAATTTTGCAATTTGGTGTTTTTCTTTTTATCCTAATTTTTGGGGTTATGAACTGTTGAATTGGTTAACTTTATGCAAGTATGTGGATATATATGGCTTGTGATTTTTTTTAATAAGGTTGACTTTAATTGTTGTAGAAAGAGTTGGGTTTGTCCACTGTTGAATTGCTAAATTTTCTGTAAGTGGGTTGAAAGAGTTGGGCTTTTTTGTTGTTTCTCTTAATTTGTTGGTAGAGAAGAGAATTTTGGGTTATGCTTAACATGTTGATGCCACTTGCAAGTTGAAAAGATTGGTCTGCAACTTACTATCTTTGATCGGGTGAGCATTAATGCCTTTTCGTGTGTGTGGTTTCTCAAAAGCTTGTAAAGGCGTATTTGATTACTTAACTGCTATTTGCACTCACTTATTACTGCGGTCTTTACATGCCACCATATTTTTTGTGTGTGTGTGTGGGGGGGGGGGGGGGTGTGTAAGGACAGATGATTGTTGAGTTCTCTACTTCCTCTGAGTTGCTCGGTAAAACTGTCGATATGCTCGTGCAATCATCTAAGTTCATTTGTCATGGATCCCGATTGCACCACTGAAACTTTATTTTAATCTTTGCAATCACCTGATCTCTGTAAGATAAAAAACGATTATGTGTCTCAGGGAATGGTTGTATGTGATGTTTCAGGAACAGATGTCACTGCTGCTGCTTTTGACTTGATCAGCATAACCAAGGATTGTTTACAAAAGAAGAATGATAAAGTCAAAAAAACTAGTATAAAGTTTGATGCTTTGGAAAGTAAATTTCCTGACAGTAAGTGTTTTACCCCTGGGTGGAGGACTGGATACAGCACTAAGTTGACCAGAATCAAGCTACAATACCAGCAAGAAGTGGCAGGAAAAAACAGTTAAGAAAGCATCTATAGATTTCAATTTCTTGCAAATTACAAGAAAGAGAAGAAGCTATTGCAGTAAGCAAGTTCGTTATTCTATTTGGCATTTGCTGGGAAATATGGTGCAAGCTGTTGAACATAACGGTGTGCTCGAGATAGCTCAAAGTGAGCACAAAAAATCAAAAACAACAAAGAAGGGTAAGGGAAATGGGAGGCAGGGCAAGAATCACACTGGTCATAACTCGCAGAGATCAAAAGGAAAAAGCTCCATTCCTACCGGCCCTATCTCCTTGAAAGTTAAATTTGGTTCACGTTGCCTGATGGATGTTGTTCCTCTTATTGATGATCACATGGACAAACAGTGTACTACTGGAAAAGAATTCAAAGAATTGCCAAATGTTGCCAGAAATTTTGATGATCGGTTGGAGGCAGGGTTGCCCAGTCTCCAGTTCTCCAGTTGCAACGGAAATTTGGATAATGTGTATGTTTCTGTATCTGAATTATGCCTATCTGGAAAGAACATCAGTCAAGAACCAGTGGACAAGCTTTTGGACTTTCACCATGAGTCGCCTTCTCAGGAGGGAACATCAATTGATAACAGATGCTCAGATTCTGGAACTTCGCCCGACTCAGAAGTTATCAACCTGGTTCCGGATACTCAAATTATTGAGGGAGACCCAGAAGAGTTGAATGATTCAATCCCGTCTAGGCCATCTGTTGCTCCTGGAGATGTTCTGAGTTTGCGTGTGTATGACAGGAGCAAGAAAGGAAGGAAAACAGATAGGCTCCCAAAGTTTGCCAGTTCTGGTTCAAAAGATCTGCTTAGTTCAGATAGTATGAGCAATTCCCAAATATTTGGTCCACTTATGCAAGGAGAAAAAGTACAAGGGGGCTCTTGTTATGCTGATACTTCTGCTCTAACAATAGGTAGAATTGGCTCAGGCAACATATCTAGCACTGAGATTATTTCAGGGGAACTGTTACCTTGTTCAGGAGTGCCAGAGTTCAATATCTCCTGTGCTGCTTCAAAGCTTGGAAGTGGCATAGAGGGTAATGTTTGTTCTAGCTTTGGCACCGAGTCACCAGAAACTGAGTTTGCTGAAAAAGTGGTATCCTGTCATGATGGACAAAATATTACCAAAAGTGAAAGATCAAATTTATCTGGCAAAGGCAGGTCACAGGTCCCGAATCAGAAGTTATCCAAAAGTAGAGAAAGTGCTTCTAAAAAGAATGGAAACAAAGAAAAGCAAGATAATAAACTTGAAGTGAGACATGAGAATGACCAGGTCAAGAGTTTAAGTGAGGTGAAACACCACCCAGGAACAGGTATGATTAGTTGAATAGGCTTCTGCTCCCTCCTTGCCCCAAAAGAAAAACCATGGAAATATTCATTTTTATGAGTTCAATGTTGGACTGACCCTCAAGCAATGTAGTATTAAATGACCATATCAAATTTATGTCTTAGAAAACGAAGCACCATACGGGTTTGGAGAAGTTGGATCCAGAAACGAAACCTTAAGTGGAGGCATCTCAGACTTGGACATTATGCGGAGTGAGGTGAGTCAGCCTTATTTACAGCCAAGAAATGCTTGGGTGCAGTGTGATGATTGCCAGAAATGGAGGCGTATAGCCTCTGTACTTGCTGATAAAATTGAAGAAACAAACTGCAAATGGTATGTGGTTGCTCATCCTCTAATCATGAATGCGCTGATGTTCTGCTCTTCCAATTAGTTGTCTGCCATGCTTCTTTGAAGTTTATTCCTGTAAGAAGATTTTGGTTTTCCCCTTACTTTGTAAACTAATGAAGCAATTTTTTGTTGCTGAATTGTACTAGCTCACACTTGCATCCTGGAATGTGGTGTTGCTTAAGTTAGAAAGCTAATAAACGGATCTTTGACCCTTCACTTATTACTAGGAAAAAAAATAAAGAAGCTGAGAAAGTGATTCTTGTAAGTTTTAATCTGTCCGTAGTTTAATCAGCAGATTCTGTTTAGCACAACCAATATGCAGATCTTTGATGCTTATATGCTATGGGTGATTCTGTATGTGAGTGAAAAACTAACTACTTGCTTCCTCTCCTACCTTATTCAATTAGAAAAAATGACCCTTTTCTATGAGGTATATGTATCTAACCACTTATCTATTAGGGCAGACTCCTCTTGAACTTTGTAAAAGAAAGAGTTGCACTCTGACTTGGAGATCCTAAGTTTGTATACCAGGTAAAAAAAACTGATATGAGCCCATTTGCTCTAGCCTTGATGGGCATTACCCTGGCAACCTGTTCTTGTGGTTGGACAGGCTACCCGGTGGATTGGTTTTAAGGTGCATGTAAGCTAGCCCGGACACCATTTACAATTAATAATAATAATAAAAAAAGAAAAAAGAAAGGGTTATATTCAATAACAAACTTTACGGACAAACATTAATACTTGTCTTTTAAGATTTTTAACTCTTATATGCTTGATTATTAGCCTATTGCTTGCAGAAAAAAGTATATAAATTTTAATGCGCATAGATTGTTTTCTGCAAACTGAAGTTGACCTATTAACACGAATACATAGTAGATAGGTACCAAGTGTACAAGTTACTATGTTTTTCTGGAATCTGATGGTCTTTTGCAACTAACCTGTTCTTACTGTAAGTTTCTTATAGTATTTGAAGCTTGAAATATTTGAGGTTTACTAATGGATCTGCAGACTATTGCGGTTGAGCAAATGTTATGTTGTTTGTTTGTTTCCAAGAGTTTGTTGCTTATTTATCTCATGTAACATTAAAGGACTTGCAAGGATAATTTGGATAGAGACTTGGCTGATTGCTCGATTGCACAAGAAAAATCAAATTCAGAAATTAATACTGAGCTGGAAATATCAGATGCCTCTGGTGAGGAAGATGTCCTCGGTACACGCTTGAATTCAAATCAATCAGGACAAAAGAAGGCTCCTGGTATTTAATGATTGTAGTACTGAATAGCGGTGATGTTGACTTTGAGTAGATTGTGCTAATTTGCCTGTCTTCCTTACATGTCTGCATTACAGTTTCCCTTCAATCATCTTGGACTCTGATTAAGAGAAACTCATTCCTGCATCGTAGCCGCAAAAGTCAAACTATTGATGAGGTGAATGCTTTATCCAGTTTGCATTATTGTCTCATACATCTGGATCTATAACTTGAATGAAAAATAATAGGAAAATAAAGCCCCATGTTGCAGTGTTCTTAGACTTGACTGGTCTCTAAATCTTAAAATTCATCAGGAAAGGGTAAATATAAAGCTTGATTTACCCTATTATTCTCAAATGATTAACCTATCAATTTTCTCTGTGGGAAGTTTTCCTTGAAAAGAAATTTTATATTCAGTAGAGTTGCTTCATGCTTAGACAGTTGCATCATTGTCACTGCTGGTTTCCATTTCACAAATAACAAACATTTCCCTTTTCTCCAGATGTGGCAAGATAGTTTTATGCTGCAAAAAAATAATTGTTGGGGATTTATGTTTTTGAAAACATATAGTTATGTGTATTACTTATTGTTAACTTGCTTGACTCATAATTTCTGTTCGCTCTGGATTCTGGAATTTTCTGGCCTTTGGAGTTGTCTATTCCTTCAGATTAGCTATCAAATGTTTCTTTCTACATTACATAATTCTATCAATCTTTTCTTTTGGCATTGTCAAAGTCTTCTTGAAAAATATTTGGTCAAATGTAACTATAATCTACTTAAGCTCTTCTCTACCTAGTCTATTATGTGCTCCTTCACACAATTTCTATCTGTTTTTCCTTGATGTTGTCTTATTTTGGGCTTTAAGCATACTTTTGGCTTGTAGAGATATTTTAGGTACATAATTTGAAAGAATATTGTCCGTGTGGTATATGGTTCCCTTAAATAATTTTCTGGTCTTTAAACGATGGATCTTTGTTATTGTGAGGTCAATTGTTCATATACTCTATGATGTGTCATGGTTAGTGGGTGCCACAATGTTTACTAGATTGTAAAGCCGATAGTTTTAACATTGTCTGTAGACATTACTTGTATGAACTAGTTCACTTTAAGAATATTGCATGTTGACAAGGGAGACTGACACTTCTAGGTGTCCATTCAATTATGTCATCAAAAGGCAAATTTCTCTATCATCAGTAATTGACTATTATTAAGTTTAAGGCTAAAATGCAGCATGAAAAATAGATAAGAGCAATAATTAGTTTCTAAGAAAAAGCAACTTGATTGGTGGAAGGGTTTAGCCTCCCAAAAGAAAAGGACAACAATCCCTGAGTTAATTTCTTCTTAGCAACACACTTTTCTGGGTTGGACTTCCATCAAAAAGGTGTTTTATACTCTTCCACCAGCAGTTGTGGTTTCTTTGCATTTCACTGAAAATGAAGCTGAAGGAATGGAGCAAAACAATCCAAGGTAATCTAAAAATGCAGAAACAAAATACCCTAACCCAACTTGTTGAGTTGGATAGGATACAGGAGCAGAGATTGTTAGTAGAGGAGGAGATTGCCTCAAGGTTTACCCTCAACATGGAATTTGAAGACATAGTCAAACATGAAGAGATAGCATGGAGGCAAAGATCCAGGGCAACTTGGTTGAAACATGGTGACAGAAATACAAGCTTTTTCCACAGAATAGCAAATGCACACAGAAGAGCTAACACCATAGACAAGTTGAAAATCAGGGGAGAGACAGTGACAGAGCCAGAGGAGATAAACAATGAAATTGTCTCCTACTATGAGAATCTTTACAATGAGACAGAAAGGTGGAGGCCTCAATTAGAGATGAGAGACTGCCCCAAGATTGAAGAGGCAGAAAACATCACTCCGATGGCAAACTTTGAGGAGCAGGAAACATTGGAGAGCATCAAAGCTTGTGCAGGAGACAAAGCCCCTGGCCCTGATGGATTCTCCATGGACTTCTTTAAACACTGTTGGGAGATCATCAAGTATGATCTAGTTGCAGCTGTGCAAAACTTCCATGAGGAAGGCTTTTTTGAAAAAAAGTTTCAATGCTACTTTTGTGGCCATAATCCCTAAGAAGACTGGAGCAGTAGAGTTAAATGATTACCGACCTATTAGTTTGATTGGGGGAGTT
>JAJONR010013832.1:0-15388 GCA_029582245.1 Solanum etuberosum
TATTAGAAACGAACTCACAAACAACTTCAATAACAACGACAATCATGGAATTATGACGTTTTCTGAGGGTACATATCAAGAAGACCCTATTAGAAACGAACTCACAAACAACTTCAATAACAACGACAATCATGGAATTATGACGTTTTCTGAGGGTACATATCAAGAAGACCCTATTAGAAACGAACTCACAAACAACTTCAATAACAACGACAATCATGGAATTATGACGTTTTCTGAGGGTACATATCAAGAAGACCCTATTAGAAACGAACTCACAAACAACTTCAATAACAACGACAATCATGGAATTATGACGTTTTCTGAGGGTACATATCAAGAAGACCCTATTAGAAACGAACTCACAAACAACTTCAATAACAACGACAATCATGGAATTATGACGTTTTCTGAGGGTACATATCAAGAAGACCCTATTAGAAACGAACTCACAAACAACTTCAATAACAACGACAATCATGGAATTATGACGTTTTCTGAGGGTACATATCAAGAAGACCATATTAGAAACGAACTCACAAACAACTTCAATAACAACGACAATCATGGAATTATGACGTTTTCTGAGGGTACATATCAAGAAGACCCTATTGGAAACGACCCCACAAACTACTTGAATAACAACAACAATCATGGAATTATGACGTTTTCTGAGGGTAGATATGAAGAAGACACTATTGGAAACGACCCCACAAACTACTTCAACAACAACAACAATCCAGCAACAATGTTTTTCGAGGGTACAGATCAGGACTCTATGAGAAACTACCCCACAAACTTCAATAACAACTACAATAATGCAATGACATTGCACCCTCAAGTTCACATGGGGCTTTCTACCTTACCTCACTACTCTTACTTGCCAGTATTGTCTAACTATCAAAATTATGTATCTGATCACTTCAACAATTATACTGCTGGTACCCCTACCCCTTCACCTTTGATGATGGAACCTATAGCTACCAACAACTCAATCGGACATGATTACACCATGAATAACCAAGGTTTTGGAGGCGGTTATGGTGAGTATCCTGAACATGACCAATATTATGCATTTGATCAATACATTGTGGATAATTACGAGTCACAATATAACACGAACAACTTTGTCAATTGTGAGAATACTACATCGAACAACATTGTCAATGGTGAGACTAGTACATCAAAGGGAGATAACAACTTTTTCAATTGTGAGAATACTACATCGAACAACATTGTCAATGGTGAGACTAGTACATCAAAGGGAGATAACAACTTTGTCAATTGTGAGAATACTACATCGAACAACTTTGTCAATGGTGAGACTAGTACATCAAAGGAAGAAGATTGCTAACATATATATGTGGTATTTTTACCACAATTGATTAGCTTTAAAGTATTAGTTAGATCTAAGTTTTAGCAATTATGGTTTGATTTTTTTGATGTAGTGTGAAGGATGATTTTCTATCTTATTTAGAATTAGTGATACATTTGTTATCGATGTAACATATACTGGGATAATGTGTTACATTATTGATTCATTTGTTGACTATATAACACATATTGTTTATGTTTATATGATGTTTTATATTCAGAATTAATGATGCATTTGTTATCTATATAACATATATTGTGATAATGTGTTTACGTTTATATTATGTTTTTATATTCAGAAATAGTGATGCATTTGTTATCGATACAACATATATTATTAAACATGAGTGCATACCAAACATTTTGCGGTAACAAAAAGTAAAATGATAAATTAATTATTATTTTCAAGCTGTAATCTAACGAATTATAATTTAATTTAACTTAATTTAAATTGACTTTTGATGACTGAAATAAAGCAATACCTTTGTCAATTAACAGGTATATTAGGTAGAAATATAACCTTATGTTCTTTTTCACCAATATAAAAAAAAAAACAGTTGACATTTTTGGATTTTTTTTTTTCATGTGGGAACTAATATCAAAGTCAAACACGATTTAAAAAATATTATTTATCTTATTAAAAAGTAAGAGGATGAGTCCCCCATTAACCTACAACAATAAATAAATAAATAAAAATCAAGGGAGAGTAGTACTTTTGAGTTTTGATTTCTCGATATTTGGTAATTTTCGTCTTGTTCTCCGATATATTATGACTCAAAATATTTAATTTTAATTAATCAAAATAGTGCATTAGGTCTCGTTATATAAGAAATAATTAGCCATATTTGGATCAATTTTACAATTATATTATCCCTAAATAAATATTTATTAACTCAATAAATAAATAAATTCTTGTCATGATGCGGAAGAGATGCGGTGCAATATTAAATATCACAAATAGCATATTCCATGTTGTAAAGAAAAGAATATTAAAACAATGAGACTAATTAATATAATAAAAGTACAAAAAAAGATATAATATTATATTTAAATATGAACATTTGGCCACAAAAAAATTAGGTGATGATGATTGAGGCCAGCAAGAAAGAAGGAATGGACATAGTTGTTTACCAATATGTTCCCACTACCAAAGATGAAAAAATAAATATAGTAATTAATCAATGAACAAAAAAAATCCAATATTTTTATAGATTATATTATGAGTAATAGAAAAACAAGAATGCAAGAGTTTTCAAAGATCAAATTAGTAAAATGGCATTATTTTCATCAAGAAATTCATCAAGGTCTAGGTCCTCTCTTCCATATTTGGTGTTCCTTTTAATTGCTGCCTTTTTTGTCTTCAAGGTACTCTTCTATTTCTTTAATTTTAATTATCATCTAAAACATTAAATCTTGTTGATTAATGTTCAATATTGAAAAAACATCAAGTTCTAATGAATAACTTTTGATAGTATCAATTGAAAATTGTCGGAAATGTTTTTGCTAGCTATTTGATGGTATTTCGATAAGAACTTTCAGACTTCTTATAAATAGTGATTGAACAAGTATTGACATGAATTTGAATTTTGTTGATCAATGTTCAATATTGAAAAAAAAAACATCAAGTTTCAATGAATAACTTTCGATAAAACTAATCGAAAATTGACTTGTTGAAAATGTTTCTTCTAGCTATTTGATGGAATTTCGCTAGAAACCTTCAGACCCCTTATAAATAGTGGTTAAACATGCATTGACATGAATTTGAGTTTTGTTGTTCAGTGTTCAATATCGAAGAAAACATCAAGTTTCAATGAATTAACATTCGATAAAACTAATAAAAATCGACTTGTCGGTAATGTTTCTGCTAGCTATTTGATGGTATTTCGATAATAACCTTCGGACCCCTTAAATAGTGGTTAAGCATGCATTGACATGAATTTGAATTTTGTTGTTCAATGTTCAATATTGAAAAAACATCAAGTTTCAATGAATAACTTCCGATAGAACTAATTGAAAATTGACTTGTCGGAAATGTTTCTGCTAGCTATATTTGATGGTATTTCGAGAGGAACCTTATTTCGGACCCCTTAAATAGTGATTTCCTTAAATAAACATACAATGACATGAATTTTTTTAATGGAATTCGTAGAAATTGACTTGTCAAAAATATTTTTAATGATTTTTTTTCGTTCGAAATTCTTATTTTTTAATAGTGATTTTAACATCTATTGACATGAAATTATTTAATTACATGAGCAGGTAGATATACTCATATCTCAGTCTTTTAGTTCAGCCCGTCGCAACCTGGAAAAAACTCCTAATCGTATAGTAGTGAACCCCAGAAAATCACCGGAAGAACGTGTGGTTGACAGGTACACAAATCTTTTTTCGCTATTCTTATAAAACGAGTTAGTAATATTTGTATGATTATAAATCATCTTATTAAGAGTAAAATAAGAAATTTCTAAGTTAGATTATTTCTACATATAGAAATAATGTCATTTTTCACTACATATTAATAATAGTGACTAACAAATATGACATGAGAGAACTACCCACTTATGTGGCATATATAATGAGTTTTAAAAGAGGGTTGTATTAAAAACACATTTAAACTCGGTGTGAATTATTAATATCATTTTCGAATTATTTATAGCCTTAAAAACACTCATTTACTTGATTAATTAAACTTAAATATACACCCCTAAATTCTCGTCAAAATTAGGGTTGTTTTCAATACTTTTCTCAGCTTTTCATTAAGAGTCTCATGCTCCTACAAGAGTTTGAGACTACTTGATATGTCATGTTGCATATCGGGAGTATATCTAAGTTTAGTTAGTCAAGTAAAAGGATATTTTTTAGACTATCAATAGTTCGAAACGAAACTAATAATTTACGTCAAGTTCAAAGGTATTTTCAATACTTCTCTTACTTTAAAATAAAATAAATAAGAGAATTTAATTTATATACACCGATGAGGTAAAAAAAATTGAATTTTCTTGGTTTTTTAGGATGGCAAACAACTAAATTTTTCTCTTTTTTTTTTGTGAAAATTTGCTGCAGCCTCCCTGTAGTTTTAGTTAATGGTACATTTGACCAGCATATTATGATATCATGGGGAGATGACAGAGGAAAAATACTTGAAAATGGAGAGCTTTTAACACTCTCCCTAGACAAGTTGTCTGGATCAGGCTTTCAGTCTAAAAAAGAGTACCTCTTTGCTAAAATTGATATGAAAATTAAGCTTGTTCCCGGAAACTCTGCTGGCACTGTTACTACATTTTACGTAAGCCTTCTCTACAAACCTTTGCTTGAAAAAACTCGATTTTTTCTTATGTTATACTTATGGTCCTTCAATTATTGATATATTATGATTTTTGTTCTTATATTATCTGATTAAGCATATTTGACCTTTGATCAACGGAAATGTGTCTTATCGGTCCATTTATGTGAAAAGCATGACATATTTTGAAAAAAATTCAATTATAGAGTATCATTATAAACTTAACATAACATATCCTTAATTACATAGTGGAGCATTTAACAATTATGTTATACTTTTGGTCCTTCAATTACTGGTATATTATGATTTTGGTCTTTGTGTTAACTGATTAAGTACATTTGACCTTCAATCAACGGAAATGTGTCTTATCGGTCAATTTATGTGAGATGTATGACATATTTGGATAATTTTTCGAATTTCCTGCGATTATTTCTAATATGGAATGAGTCAATCATCCACTTTGGTATCTTATTGAACAAAAATGGTGATATTGTTCCTCCATTGATCAAGAATTTTGATTTTTGGGAAGTATCATGATCGTCCAATAAGAAGGGGACCATTTGTATCTATATGCATTAGGATCCCGATTCATGGATCTCTTGATTCGAGAAATCAAAATAAGAGGCTCGAACCATTTCTTCTGACTCTTTTGGAGTAACAGTACAAACTTAACATGTTTTCTTTCGTCTTTGTTGCAGCTATCATCACAAGGGAACAAGCATGATGAAATAGATTTTGAATTCTTGGGAAATTCAACAGGGAACCCTTATACTCTTCATACTAATGTTTTTAGTCTAGGCCAAGGCAATAGGGAACAACAATTCTTCTTGTGGTTTGATCCAACTGCAGATTATCACACATATTCAATCCTATGGAATTCTAAATGTATTATGTAAGTACTTTTATTATAGTTCGTCCGTTCATTTTTACTTATCCACTATACTAACTTTCTTGCTTTACATTCTCTTAGTATATACTCTCTCCATTCATCTCTATTTGTTACTATACTAAAAGTAGTTGTCCAACAATACTTGTTCACTTTGGAAAATCAAGAGATAATTTATCTTTTGATGTCTATTTTACCCTTGCTGTTAAATGCTAGTCAATATCTAATACATTTCTCAAAGCATTAAATTTAATATATTTAAAAGATAATATAGTAATATTACCTCTGTTACTTATTGTTTCTTGAGGTGTGTGTCAAATCAATAGTGGACAATATTGTTGGATAGTATGTTTACTTTGCTTTAGAAAATTCCACTTCAAGCTTTTTTTTCCTTAAAGTTTACCTAAGCTAGTTAATTCCATAGTCCATTTTCATATGGATGGGTGAGATGACAACTCATGAACTAGTTTTAGGGTTGAGTTACGCTTAGTGTCTATTTTTTTTTTCATGGTTTCATAATTGGGCCAACCCAATTCTTGTTTCGCCTGATGTTGGCCTTTCATATTTTCTTGTAAGAGAGGGGAAGGGTGTCATCTTGAATCCTTACCACTTAAGCTAGCTATCGGAATATAGATTCTATGTTGATTGCAATTTCCAAAATATTACATTTTCTTATGAGATATTTCTTCTTCTTCTTCTTTTTTTAATGTAGATTCTATGTTGATGGTATACCAATTAGAGAGTACAAGAATCCAGAGAGAGTTGGTGTTTCATATTTAAAATTCCAACCAATGAGACTATACTCAAGTCTATGGAACGCAGATGATTGGGCTACACAAGGTGGTCGTGTCAAAACCAATTGGAAATTGGCACCTTTTATTGCGTCCTACAAAAATTTCACATATGAAGCTTGTATTTATTCAAGATTAACTAGCTCATCTTCATGTGATAGCGACTCTCCTCCTTCTACCAACAACGCTTGGTTAACATATGAGTTAGATCGAAGAAATCGTGTTAGAATGAAAGCATTGCAGAAAAAACATATGATTTATGATTATTGCAACGATAAATGGAGATTTCCTAAAGGTCCTGCTCCTGAATGCAAGCTTCTTCAATAACATTATAATTTTTATTATTATGTATAAGGTTTTACATATCTTGTATTTTTGAATTTTAGGTTTAAATTCCTAGGAGAAAAGAAAAAAAAAGGAACATTTTGGTTCCCTTTTAGAAATTAAAAGTTACAATTAGTTTGGGCTATTGGGCCTAGCTAGAACTTTGAGAATTTCAAAAAATAGACAAGTTAAATCGTATTTGTGAAATATGATTTGTAAGTTGTATTCATCCATATGCGCGATTTAAAAAATGTGTTAACGCAATTTATGTATCGCACTTTGAAAGTTATTATTCATTTTGAGAACCAATTTGTTGTTTCCATTGACCATTAATATTTTGTAACATGAACATTGCATAACCATTTAAATATCAATTTACCACTTATTGATTTTCTAGCAGTCTGCATTGACCCCTTAAAAGATCTTTTCTAGTAAAAATATAAAATATATAATATATGGTTTTTCAACTAGAGGGTAACATGTGAAAAGAAAATAGGGAATGTACTAGAAAATAAGGAAATATTATTCATTGGTTCTTAGAATTTTCTATATGAGCCAATAGAATATCCTAGAGTTTTCCCCTTCCCACTTGCCTTTGTATATCCTCATAGATTATTTTTTTCATTTGGTCTTGTATCTGTATTGAAGCTCGACTATTTCGAATTTCAAATTTATTTTTTTATTTTTTAGAAAGCCTAATTATATCAATATTTGTCTATATTATCGGTGCATAGACATTGAATTTTTATCTCTGCCTAAATAGAAAGAAGAAATATGTAGAATGTTCTTCGTGGAGTAGATTCAAGTTCAAAGCATTTCGTAGATGTTTATACAATATAATATTTAAAAATTAAAGTTGTGTTTGAATACTTCTTTTATTATTATTCAAAGGATTTATGTCTGAATACAAATTTTACACAAATAAAATAAAAAAATTCTTATTAAAACCCGTTGTTTCACTTGAAATACTCATTCAATAAACTTTTATTATTTAATTAGCATTCCAAATACGAATAGCAATATATATATAATGTAAAATTTAATAAAATAGAGTAATAAAATGACCGTACATAATATTAAAATTTTGCCACATTTAAAAGAAAAAGTAGGCGAGGAGTGATATTAGCCATTAGGTTAAGTCCTTTTATCTTGTTAGATAAGTACTTAATTAGTTTTGCCAACCTATCTATTGACAGCATCAAAAGTTAATGTTTTTACGACTTGTAAATCTTGACTATACATTAATTAAAGGAGGAAAAGTCCCTACTATTTTACTCTTACGATTTAAATTCAAAATTTTTAATTAAAAATGAATTATACCAATTTCATAACGATTCTCGTGGAAGTATACTTTCAAGTTATAAAGGCTTACAATAATAATAACATACCCAATAAAATCTTATCAAGTGAGATCTGAAGAGGATAAAATAATGTTATGAACTCATTTTCAAAATCTATGAACTACCTCAAGACAATATAAAAATGGTAAATGTGTTTATCTTCTCCAAGAAAACTAAAAAGTCCAAAAACCATGTCAACTTTTTGAATAAGAATTTGTAGTTTGTTTACATGATGATGTGTAATGATGACTAAACTATTTTATGAACTTTGCTAAACCATCAAATTAAGCCACATCAGATACATAGGGCCCACCCACTATTATAGTGGATGCCACCTGTCCTACTCCATTACCAAAATGGCCCCTCCAATTTCTAAGAACTTTATTTGGGTCCTAACAATTTTCATCCCTATATATAGCCTATTGATACAAAGTTACGTACATACAACTTTTGACTTGTGAAAAACAAATCAAGAAATATCACTAAAATTAAACCAATTATTTAATGGCTTCCTTAGTTCTTTGTTTGGTCATTTTTGCATTTTGCTCTTTACATTATAGTTTGGCTTCTAATAATTTCAAACAAGATTTTGATGTTACATGGGGAGATGGTAGGGCAAAAGTTTTAAACAATGGCAAACTTCTTACTCTTTCCCTTGACAAAGTCTCTGGCTCTGGTGTTAAATCCAAGAAAGAATATTTGTTTGGAAGGATTGATATGCAACTTAAGCTCATACGTGGAAATTCAGCTGGTACAGTTACTACATATTATGTAAGTTTTACGTACGTTTAAAGTTAACGTGACTTATGTTATTAGTGATGCATTATTTAAACTACACCAAGAATTAAAGTCATATGACAATTTATTATTTTGAATATCATATGAATTACTAAGAAATTTGTTTTATATCAATTTTTGTATGTAGTTATCATCACAAGGGTCAACACATGATGAGATAGATTTTGAATTCTTGGGAAACCTTAGTGGAGATCCTTATATTGTTCATACAAATGTGTATACTCAAGGCAAAGGTGACAAAGAACAACAATTCTACTTATGGTTTGATCCCACTGCTGATTTTCATACATACTCCATTCTATGGAATCCTCAAACAATTATGTAAGTACATGAAAGATCTTCGTTTACTTTTACTTATCCACTTTGAATTTTGTATATCTCTTAAAAATTAATAATTGATATAAATATTTTATTATAATACTCATAATTATAGTCTTAGATCTTGAGAAGTGATCCCTCTCATCTTTGCTCCCTTGGTGACTCGAACTTACAATATTCTTCCTCAAGAGCTCTCATTTTTGTTCCCTTGCTGGCTCGAACTTACAATTTCCCCCAGAGCTCTCATCTTTGCTCCCTTGCTTACTCGAACTTACAACCTTATGGTTGGAAGTGATCAGGGTGCTTACCATTCGAGCAACTCCCTCTTGTTAGTAATTAATTAAAAATGTTGAGAGTAAAACATAAAAAAGTAATTATCTTTTCTTGATATGTTAAAAGTGACAAGTAAAAATAATTTTTTTATTGTTGAACCGGGAACAAGTAAAAATAAACAGAGAAAAGGGGTATATCCTTGGTACTTAATAGAATCAAAAGCTCAAAATATACAAAGTCAATTGAAGATCTCTCTCTTGTTTTTTCCACCATAAAGTTCTACAAATTTAATTTTATCTTAATATTGGCTTAATTATTTATTTTTTGTAGATTTTATGTGGATGGCACACCAATAAGAGTGTTCAAAAACATGAAGTCAAGTGGAGTACCTTACCCAAATAACCAACCTATGAGAGTCTATGCAAGTCTATGGAATGCAGATGATTGGGCCACAAGGGGTGGCCTTGTTAAAACAAATTGGTCCAATGCTCCATTCATAGCCTCTTTTAGAAATTTCAAAGACAATAATGCTTGTATTTGGGAATTTGGAAAATCCTCATGCACAAATTCAACAAAGTCATGGTTCTCTCAAGAACTTGATTCAACAAGCCAAGCTAGGTTACAATGGGTGCAAAAGAACTATATGGTTTATAATTATTGTAATGATATCAATAGGTTCCCTCGAGGCCTTCCTCTTGAGTGCACTTTCAACTCTACGACTAGTTAAATTTAGGTTTTCAGACTTTTTTTTAAAATGTTGTCATATGCGTGTCAGATCTGACACGCATATGCAATCAGCATTTTTGTAAGAGTATGAGAAATATCGTTGCAAGTCTTGGTAATTGATATTTATATTCCCCTTGAAAATTCTTTTGTCTTTTTTATTTTGAGTCTTGTAATGAATGAAGTTTGATTCAGACTTTTATAAAGCTTATTTGACATATGTTTTGTTTTTATTTAATAGTTAAATTATAATTATAGTCTGTTTTTCTATTTTGCATTGACTGGTAGAAATCCAAATAATTACCATCTTAATTGTTGTCCAACTTTGGCCATACTAGAGTTGACACGTGGCTCTATAATAAAATAGTGTAAAGTGAAGATCAATGCATGTTAAAGTTATAAAAGGTCAAAGCCAAAATCAAACTTCACGATATACTTCCTTGGTATATTGGAGTGAAAAAAAAAAAGAAGTCAAAATCAAATACTTCCTTAACTTCATTCTCGATATACTTCCTTGGTCTATCGAAGTTAAAAAAAACAAGTCAAAATCAAATATTTCCTTACTAAGGAAATATTGCGAGTGAAAAAACTACGTTAAAATCAAACTTCACTCTCGATATACCTCCTCATTGAGGATATACCATGAGTGAACATTTGGGATTGTTAGTCCCAAAACTTTAGACAAATTAAAATCTCATTATAACACATTGGTCATCATACTACTAACATTTGTAAAAAAAAAAAATCATACGAAATTGTTTCAATTCTGAATAATTTCGTTATATATGAATTATGATCGAAGTGTATGTATGAAAAATGCTTCATATATATGTGACAGAAGTTCAATCCACCAATATTTAATAACTTTAGTTTCAATTTTGTTTATTTGAAGTTGTTTTTGATACACGAAATTACTTTTACATTTTTTTCATCACAATTATAAAGGATATTTTTATAAATAAATATTTTTATACAATGCATATTAATCGAATAATGCATAAGCAAAAATCTATATATAACTACTGCAAACATTATTAATATATTTTATTTAGCATTATTTTTATACACACAACTCTAAATGTAAGGTCCAATCAAGAAAATCTTGAGGTTATATACATATATATATATAATATACATTTAAAGTTAGGTCCAATGAAATAAGCTAACAAAAGAAATGACGACTAATGTTTCTCATTTTTTTTTAAAATTTATAGAATTCACATGATGACCTAGATAGGCAAGAAGGTCACAAGAGGATGACACGTAGCTAAATGTTGTTGATGAGTCATGAATTGGTGAAATCTAAGTCAGAGTAATCAAGTGATCACTCGGCATTAGGCACCAAACCTATCATTTCTTCCCAATTTTCACGGTTCGATATTTATATTAAAGCTCGATTAAATTTAAATTTATATAAAAAAAATTTATACGAGAAGTAAAGTATTTTTTAACAAAGGCGATTTCATATTCAAAGGGACTTAAATTCAAGACTTTTGATTCAGTAGGAAGAAATACTTATCACTTCGTACTAATTTTGGTGAGTTATATTATATTATATTATATTCTCTCTTTCTTAGTTCATCAACAAGCTCAATATTACACACTTTTGTTTTGTTTGCAAGTGTGTGTGAATTTTATTTCTATCTCATAAAATAAAGAGAGAATATTTTAAAAAACGTAAAAATGAATACTAAAAGCAAAATTGAAAGCAATACATATGGAAGATTGAAGAAAGTATTGAAAATTAATACTTAAAATTTAAATTGTATATGGTAATGAATATAAAAAAAAAAGTGGAGTTAGCACGTAATCTTCCAGAAACAAATGTTGTAGCATGCCATTTTTTAATTAATTGTATTATCTTCCAAGTCCTTATTTATTTTCCAACATAAAATGGATTAATATTATTTTACCATAAAAAAAATTATAAATTAATTATAAATTTTATCAAAAAATTACTCATAACTAATAATTGATTATAATATATCACTAATCTATTATTAAATAAAATTAATAACCAATTCTATTATTTAGCTCCAAAATTTGTTTATCGTTAATTCTTATTTTTATAACTAGTGTTCATTCATTCAAAATATAAAAAGCACTCTTATCATCATCCATTGGAGTAATCTTGAACAAACCAAACTATATATATTTTAAAAATTTAAACCTTTTTTTTTAATTTCACAAACTTACCTTATCTCCTCATCTACATTTTACTAAATAAATACTAAAAGCAAGCTGTTGCCAACTCTTTATTTTTCAGATGGCATTCATTGAACCACCCTTTCTGGACACAATTTTGTCTCTTTTCATCTAAAATTCACTATAAAAAGAGAAATAAAATTCATTCCACTTTCAATTCTCAAATTTTTTAAAAAAAATCCACTAAAAATAATAATGCCTTCTCTATTTTCCTTTAATATTAGACTTATTTTAGTTCTAGTATTTATAAATTGTATGGTTGTTGAATATTGTGCTAGTAATGATCTTAATCAAGATTTTGATATTACATGGGGAAATGAAAGGGGAAAAATATTAAATAATGGTGAAATTCTTACTCTTACACTTGATAATATTTCAGGTTCTGGATTTGAATCAAAGAAGGAATATTTATTTGGAAAAATTGATATGCAAATCAAATTAGTTCAAGGAAATTCTGCTGGCACTGTCACTGCTTACTATGTAATATTTTATTTTATTTTATTTTTACAAAAAAAATATTCAAGAAAATTGGTTATTTGTGTTAATTGTTATGTTTTGTGATGTGGGTTTTTTGTTTTTTTTGTTTTTAGTTGTCATCAGAAGGATCAAATCATGATGAGATAGATTTTGAGTTTCTTGGTAATTTAAGTGGAGAGCCATATACACTTCATACAAATGTGTATACACAAGGCAAAGGTGAAAGAGAGCAACAATTTCACTTGTGGTTTGATCCTACTAATGATTTTCATACTTATTCTATCCTTTGGAATCCACAAACTATTGTGTAAGTACTCTAAACAATATTTTATTATTTTATAACAAGTTAGTATTACTCGATCCCTCTATCCATTTTTACTTGTCCATTATACAAAAAACAGTTGTCCAGCAATACTTGTCTAGTTTGAAATCTTCGAAAAATTAAGAGATAATTTATCCTTTTGTGTCTGTTTAATCCTTGTTATTAATACTACGTATTCAATCTGTTCGACCCTTGTTATTAGATACTACTACGTATTCAATTTGTTTCTAATACATTTTCTAAAATATTAAATTAAAAAAGGTAATATAATAATATTATTTTAACTATTTAATATTTTTTTAAGATATGTATCAAGTAAATAGTGGATAACTATGATTGGACAGATACAAATCAATATATAGTGGACTACTATGACTCGACAAAGGAAGTATCATTTTAATATGTTATAGCATATAATATATAGCGAAAATAACTCTAAATATCTTTTAGATGATCTGTCGATGAAAAGTTTATTGTAATTTTTTTCAGATTTTCAGTGGACAATGTACCAATAAGGGAGTTCAAAAATATGGAAAACATAGGAGTTGCATTTCCAAAATCTCAATCAATGAAACTTTATTCAAGTTTATGGAATGCTGATGAATGGGCCACAATGGGTGGGCTTATCAAGACTGATTGGGCCCAAGCCCCATTTACAGCCTCTTATAGAAATTTCAATGCCAATATTTGCAATAATAATAATAATAATTCTTGCAAATTTTTGGTAGAAAATTTGGATCCTGTGAATGAAGAAAAATTGAGAAGGGTGCAACAAAAATACATGATATATAATTATTGTACTGATAATAAGAGATTTCCTCAAGGTTTTCCTCCAGAGTGTAGTGCCACTTAAATTAATTAATGTAGGTAGAAAAGTTGGTATAATAATGTTAATAGCCTCCCATAGTTTTGTCTCTTTAAGTTTATGTTGTGGCCTAAGTGGTAAAGGAGGAGTGTTGTAAGATTTCTATGTTAGGTTTTTAATATTGGAAGTTGAAAGTATTATGTACTTATAATTATTGTCATGTGTCGGTAGTAATCGAATCATATTGGATATGTTGTTGTTTTGTTAATAGTAATAACCAGTTTACATAGAAGTGTTCGCTTTGATTATATATATTTTTTTGTATACTAGATACAATGTTTAGTGGTTTAAAATATAAATTCAAACTAGCGTGATCATATATTTTTTTTTGGTATACTAGATACAATGTTTAGTGGTTTAAAAAATAAAGTGTAAATTTTAGGTTTAGCAAACATAAAAAACATATTTGATTGATATAGCTATAGTTTGCATAATTGCGCTTCATAACAAATTTTATCTTTGCTATGAAGTATCAGATCTGTATAAAAATTGCAGGTAAATTACAGCGATTTATATAAATCGAACGTCTGTGTCTATGTATATGTTCTTTGTGTTTGTATATCTGCATAAAATTTGAATTCATATACAATTGAATCGAGTTAAAACAATTATATTTATATATCAAATCTCTCTCTCGCTTTATACCAACAGAAATTATACATTGTATTTTGTATAATTTTTGTTTGTATAAAGCGAGAAAGAGAGAAAGGAAAAAGAGAACTCGGGAGGGGAAGATTTGTATTGTATAATTATAAGTGTATAGGACAAAGAGATATGTATTTGTATTTGTATTTGTATATATAGTTTTCTCTCGCTTTATACAAACACAAACACAATTTATACATTTGTGTTTGTATAAAGTGAGAGAGGCGAGGGAGAGTGGCGAGTGAGATCAGGGAGAGTGGCGAGCGAGATATCTGGGGAGAGAGGCGAATGACAAAGTGTTTGCTACGGATTAGAATTAAATGAAATTGTGGCTATAGCATTTAATTTGAATTAGTAGTTTGCTATTTTATACAATTCTTTCAACTACGCTAGTTGTTACTACTAACAAAACAACCAAAACAACATATGCAGTATGATTCGATTACTACCAACACATGAGATGTGACGTCCATTGCTTGTACTTATTCTTATTGAAACATTTGCGCAAAGCGGACACTTCGACATACGCTAGTTTGAAGAATTGTATAAAATAGCAATTGAAAGAGATATGTATTTGTATTTGTATTTGTATATACAGTTTTCTCTCGCTTTATACAAACACAAACACAATTTATACATTTGTGTTTGTACAAAGTGAGAGAGGCGAGGGAGAGTGGCGAGCGAGATATCTGGGGAGAGAGGCGAATGACAAAGTGTTTGCTACGGATTAGAATTAAATGAAATTGTGGCTATAGCATTTAATT
>JAJONR010013834.1:0-19887 GCA_029582245.1 Solanum etuberosum
CACACATCATGAACTTCCTCCTCGATGTGTAAAGCAAAAAGGTCTCTAGTAATGATGCTGCCATAACAGAAACATCATCGCTTATTCGTCCTAAATTTTAGCATTTTCTGCCTCAAAATCGCCCCAACATTCACATGCAGCCCCTTCCTCAAACGGTATACTAGAACAACTATCTCCCTAGTGACATCAGTAGAATGCTTGCATGGTAGTAAGGTGCTACACACAATTTTCAACCAAATACGAGCCTCCAAATTCAAGTGGCCATAATGGAGAGTCGAATGACGACCCGTGTCTCTAATTCTATCCCATCGCGCTACAGAATTCACCCCACACAGAGTATGCCTAATATCACTATACGGGGGTCTTTCAATCATGGCCTGATATTCAAAATTATCACAATTGGGGGAACTCAAAAATGAATTCAAAGCTTCAACAGTAAAGCGCACACGATTATTCCTAATTAGACCTTGGTCCCACCTAACATGATGTGTATTCCAATTCGCATAGAATTCACGGACTAAGCTCAAATTGCACTCACCTTGGTCCACAAAGATATAGTGGAGACCAAATCGTGGACTCGGGCGTGAATGTGCGGGAAGTCTTCTAGTAATCGCCCCTCATCAACATACTCATCACCTAGGTACTTAGATTCTTGTTGACATTCATACCAGTCCTCTCCGTAGTCCATTACCGCTTGTTTGTCAAATTTTTTAGGCGGCAAATTGGTGGTTTCCCGACTAGAATTTCCTGCAGCCGCTCCTTTCCTACTCATCTTAGTACCGGAGCCACTAGCAACATTTTTACCTTTGGGCTCCATTTTCTCACTCAACAATGGAAGAAAAGAAGAAAAGAAAAAAAATTAGAGGTAAAAATGGGGGGTCGGGTCGCTGTGGGGTGGGTAGGGTAGGTGGGTTTTGAAATTTTTTTATAAGTTTGTTTTTTTATGGTGTTTGGGAGTTGAGGAATGGGTAAAGGAAGAAGGTTTGAGAAAGATTTATGGAGGAAATTAGGATTTTGGGGAAGAAAGGAAGTGGAGAAGAAGAAGAAAAATTGGGACTTTAGAGAGAATTTGGAGGAGAGGGAAGGTTAGAGAGAAAAAAGAATAGGGAAAATTAATGTGTATTTGGGTAGGTGAAAGAGTTAAAGTGGGTTTTGGGGGTGGGTCCCATGGGAACACAAAAAAAAACTTTCCAATTTCAGATTTGGGCAGCCTTGGAGCGATAGTGGGGCGTCGCCTTGCCAGTGCTCCCAAAATGGGTTGCAGTACTTTTGCCCTTGGCGCGGTGCGCCCTTCTTGCGCCTGGTTCCTTGGCGCGATGCCCCCTGTATGCGCCTTCCCTCGGCGTTTTTCTAAGGCCTGGCACGATGGTGGCGCGTTGTGCTGCCAATGCGTCAAAAAAGGGCCTCAGTACTTTAGCCTCTAGTGTGGCGCGCCCAAGCTGCGCCCAAACTCATTTTTCGACATCGTTGGTTCATTTTTCTTGTGGTTGCTACTCCAATGACCTGCGCATCAACCAAACAACGTGACATAATAATGGTGGGTTGCCTCCCACCCAGCGTCTTAGTTTTGGTCGTGGCACGACTCCTCTTTTTGTATTTTTCTTATTATTTCCTAGCTATTACAAGAAATCAAACTCGACCAAAGTCCTACAAAATAACAAGTAAAAAAATAAGAACAAATTTGAAACTAAGCTAAAATTTCAAAATTAAGCAAAACTACTACCTATTACATATCATTCACGGTTTGCCTCCCATGGAGTGTCTGGTTTAACGTCGCGGCTCGACTCAGCTTGGATCATTCATCATTAAGCTCAAGAGCCTCCCGATCATGATTCGCATCTCACCAAAGTAGTGTTTCACTCTTTGCCCGTTTACCAAGAACGTTGGGCCATTTTCTCCTTTAAGTTCAACGGCACCATGTTGTGTCATCCTTACCACTTCGAAGGGACCACTCTATTTCGAACTTAGTTTTCCGGGGAATAACCTTATTCGTGAGTTAAAAAGTAGTACCTTTTCTCCCAGAGTGAAAGTGCGAGGAACTATGTGCTTATCATGCCACTTTTTTGTCTTTTCTTTGTAAAGCTTGGGATTCTCATACGCATGGAGCCTAAACTCCTCAAGTTCATGTAGTTGATCCACTCGCTTCCTACCTGCCAGCTCGGGGTCGAGATTCAACTTCTTAATCGCCCAATATGCTTGGTGTTCTAATTCCGCCGGAAGATGACATGCTTTGACGAACACTATGTGATAGGGAGAAGTCCCTATGGGTATCTTATATGCAGTTCTATACGCCCACAACGCATCGTCCAGCTTCTTAGACCAATCCTTTCTTTGTGCATATTCATCGTATTCTGCAAGATTTTCTTCACCTCTCTATTCGATACTTCAACTTGACCACTAGTTTGAGGATTGTAAGCTGTAGCAACCTTATGCCGAATACCATACTTAGCAAGAAGATTTTTCACTAGATGGTTAATGAAATGCTTACCTCCATCACTTATGATTGCCCTTGGAGTGCCAAACGAGTGAAAATGTGTTTCTTGATGAATTTAATCACCACTCTAGAGTCATTTGAGGGAAGAGCTACCGCCTCAACCCATTTGGACACATAATCAACAGCCACCAGAATATATTGGTTTCCACTAGATGGCGGGAAGGGACCCATGAAGTCAATACCCCACACATCAAAAATTTCCACCTCAAGAATGTTACTTAGTGGCATCTCATGCCTTCTTGATATAGTACCCAACCTTTGGCATTTATCGCATCCCTTCACATAAGCAATAGAATCTTTAAATAAAGAGGGCCAAAAGAAACCTGATTGTAGTACCTTATGCGTCGTGCGCTATCCTACATGGTGTCCTCCATATGGGCTGGCATGACAACTTTTGAGTACTTTCATTACCTCACACTCCGGAATACATCTTTTTACCACCCGATCCACTCCTTGCTTGAATAAGAATGGTTCATCCCAGATGTAGAACTTAGCATCATGAGTTATCTTTTTCTTTTGTTGGGTGGTTGCATCTGGAGGGTACTCCCGACTCACTATCAGATTCACTATGTCCGCATACCAAGGCACATGAGAGATATCTAGTGCCATCAACTGTTCATCCGGAAACTCTTCCCGAATTTGTTCCCCTTCATCCACTGAATCAGCCTTTGTTTAGCATCTTTTTTATTGCATAAGTACCTAATAGATGCATGATCAGTATGAACAATTACTTTGGTACCTACCAAATACGATCTGAACTTGTCAAAGGAGAAAACCAGAGCTAGCATCTCCTTCTCAGTCACTGTGTAATTAGCTTGAGCAGAATCAAGGTCTTGCTTTCATAATAGATTGAATGGAACATTTTATCTTTCCTTTGTCCCAATACTGCACCCACTGCTACGTCGCTTGCATCACACATGAGTTCAAATGGTAATTCCCAATTAGGAGCAATTAAGATGGGAGCTTAAATTAAGTTCCTTTTGAACATCGCAAAAGCTTTCAAGCACATCTCATCAAATTCAAATTTCACCTCCTTCTCCAAAAGAATGCACATAGGTCTTGCAATCTTGGAAAAATCCTTGATGAATCTCCGGTAAAAACCTGCATGTCCAAGGAAACTTCGCACCCCTTTTATAGAGATAGGAGGAGGCAATTTTGCAATAACTTCTACCTTGGCTTTATCTACCTCTAATCACGATTTCGACACCTTATGTCCCAAGACTATACCCCCTCGAACCAAAAAGTGATACCTTTCCCAGTTTAGCACTAAATTAGTGTCCTCACACCAAGCAAGTACTTTATCAAGATTCCGGAAACATACCTCAAAAGACTTCCCAAAGACAGAGAAATCATCCATGAACACTGCTACAAAGTCCTCCACTATATCATGAAAAATGGCCATCATGCACCTTTGAAAAGTCATCGGCGCATTGAAAAACCCAAATGGCATGCGTTTGAAAGCATATGTACCATAAGGACAAGTGAATGTGGTATTTTCCTGATCCTCGGGTGCAATTAAAATCTGATTATATCCGGAATACCCATCTAAGAAAAAATAGTACTCCAGGGCAAGTCGGTCAAGCATCTGATCAATGAAGGGTACCGGGTAGTGATCTTTTTGTGTGGCCTCATTTAGCTTCTGGTAGTCCATGAAAATTCTCCATCCAGTGACTGTTCTACTGGGAATCAACTCATTTTTCTCGTTCTTCACCACTATCATACCTCCCTTCTTGGGAACACACTGCACAGGACTTACCCACTTACTATCAGAAATTGGGTACACGATTCCAGCATCTAACCACTTTATGACTTCCTTTCGCACCACTTCTTTCATCAAAGGATTCAGTCTACGTTGATGTTGTGCACTCGGTTTGTGATCCTCATCCGTATAGATTTTATGCATACATAACGCCGGACTAATCCCATGAATATCAGTCATCTGCTATCCAATAGCTTTCTTTCTCCGCTTTAAGACTCTCAATGCCGCATCAACCTGTAATTCAAACAATTCTGTAGAAAGTATTACAGGTAAAGTTTCATTAGTACCCAAATACGCATACCTTAGGTGAGCAGGCAGAGATTTCAATTCCAAATTAGGTGATTCTTCAATTGATGGTTTGGGTGGAGGCCCTAAATCACGATCCAATGGCTCTACTCTACATTTATGTATCTCTATGACTGCCAGATTCAAACAAGTCGCTATCTCTTGAGCCTCAGTATCTCTATCTACGTCATGTCCCACTAACACTCTTTCTAAGGGATCCTTGGGTGCAATGAGCTGCGATTCTACTGCGAGATCTACAACCGTAATAGTAGACAACTCTTCATAGATAGAAGGCAATTTCAAAGCGCGGTAGACATCAAATACTTCAACCTTACCATGTGCCCTCATAGTTAACTGCCCAGCTGCTACATCAATCAATTATCTCCCCGTAGCCAAGAACGGACGCCCCAGAATGAATGGAACTTCAGGATCAGGCTCAAAGTTTAAGACCACAAAATCCACCGGAAAGATCAAAGAACCCACTTGTACTAACACATCCTCTACTACACCCTCTAGCCTAGCAATGGACCTATCAGCGAGTTGGAGAATGACAGTAGTTGGTTTTGGACTTCCTAACCCAAACTTCATATATAATGATGAAGGCATGAGATTAATGCTCGCACCCAAATCACATAACCCCGGGGCATGAACAGCTTGCCCAATTGTAATTTGCACAGTAAAACTACCTGGATCTTTTAACTTCTTGGGTAATCTATTCTGAATTCTAGAGCCGCACTCCTCAGTAAGTACTATCGTTTCATACTCCGTGAGCCTCCTCTTGTTAGCCACTATCTCCTTCACGTACTTAGCATACTTTGGAATTTTTTGCAAAATGTCAACCAAAGGCAGATTAATATGAACCTGTTTAAGGAGAGAGAGAAACTTACCAAAGCATTCTTCTTCATTCTACTTTCTGAGCTTTTTTGGAAACGGAGGGGCTGGTTTCAATTGAGGAATGAACTTCTCAACATTGGAGTTCTTTACCACCTCTTCTGCTTTCTTTTCTCTATTGACCACATCAGTATCTCTCTTCTTTGGAGCTAGTTCCTCTAGTTGTAACCCACTTCTAGTAATCACCGCATTCAGTTGCTTAGGGTTGGGTTCAGTGTCACCGGGCAAACCTCCTTGAGGACGCAAGTTCAGTGAATTAGCTACTTGCGCAACTTGTTTCTCTAAACTCATTTGTGACATTTGGATGTTTCTTATGTTCTCATCCTGCTTATCTATCCTGGCATTTATCTTTGTCCCGATTTCGGCCATTAGCTTTTGGGGTAACTCTTCATTGGTCATCCCCCCTTGTGAGCGATATTGGTTAGACCCTTGGGCTTGATTTTGGTTTTGGTTCCCACCCCATGAGAAGTTAGGATGGTTTCTCCAACTAGAATTATAGGTATTACCATAGTTTTGCTGACCTCCTCCTCTTTACGCATTACCCACGTAGTTTACGAAATCTGGATTTGCCTCACAAAGTTCGATTTCATGTTCTCCACTACCACAGAGTCCACACCAACTAGCTGCTTGTTGTACAACATTTACCGGTGCTTGATTTAGGGACATTTGTTTGAACTGCATGGTTATGTTACGTTGCATCACATCCATTTTTGCATTTATTGCGGTAGCTTGATCCACATCTAAGATTCCTGTGACCCTTTGTGTTGTGGTTCTTGGTAGTTCCCCCTCATACACAGTGTTTCCTTCGGAGAGTTTATCTAAGAGATCGAATAGCTCCTCATGGGTTTTTGCTGACGCTTGTGCCCCTGCTGCACTATTAAGAAGTACTTTTGCATATTATAATCCAAACCCTTAAAGAAAGTGTAAGCAAGTACCTCATTAGCATGGTAGTGATGCAAACAAGCATTTAACAATTGTTTGAAACGAGCCCATGCTTGGTACATATGTTCCCCATGTTTCTGCTTGAAGCTCAGTATTTCACTCCTCAACCGTACGGTTTTACCTGATGGAAAGAATCGACTCAAGAACTTCTTTGCGAGATAATCTCATGTAGTGATGGAATTTGGTGGCTCTTGGTCTAACCATTGCCTGGCAGCTCCCAACAACGAGAAAGGAAACAACGTCAACCTCACATAGTCTGATGACACGCCATTTGGAATGTATGTATCACTAATCTCCAAAAAGTTCCTAATGTGGATTTGAGGATCCTCGTGAGGGAGACCGGTGAACTGTCCCATTGAGTGGATAAGTTGTACCATGTTCTATTTTAGTTCAAATCTTCCACCCGGTGGTGGTTTCCTTATACTAGACGCCACATTGGCTGTGAGTGGGACTGCCATGTCACAGACTGGTCTTGCCGGTACGATTGGGGGTACTTCCGGGTCTAGGTTATTCACGTTTTCTAATCGGTCACCCTCAACATTTTTCGGGATTCCTATACCTAATTCTTGTTGACGTCCTCGGTTTTCCATTTTCCTATGTAGGCATAAAGCTCTTTCGGGTTTGTCTTCTGGTTCGACAAGTTCTCCTTTCCGAGCCAAACTTGAGAATCAAGTGCCTGCAATATAAGAGCTAAGATCAAGTTATTAACACCTGAACAATCTAATTGTAGACTTAAGAAAATAAAACATAAATCAATTTCTAAATCCCCGACAGCGGCGCCAAAAACTTGTTGCTCCCCAATATACACGCAAGTGTATGTGGTCGCTCAAGTAATATAGTTTCTTTTAGAAACGAGTTTTCGTTCCCAAGGGACTTATGATCAACTTATATTTAATACTCAATTCCACAATTCAATAAAAGTAACCTTTTAAAAGAGTTTGATGATTATTAATTACTACTACGAATTATGCAATAACTAAAAGTAACTAATGTGAACGACTTCAAATTGATGTTTCAAGCAAGTAAAAGACAATTCCAGGGCTGCAGCATGCATTGGATTTCATGTATCATATCTCAGGCAATGAACTAATTTTGGTTATCAAGTTACTGATTTACAGGGTTAATTGTATGAGTCGGGTCTCTCGACCTCTAGTCGCCTACTCCAATTAGCTGTCTAACTACATCGTTGAGCGGGGATAGGCAGTCTAACTGGCGAACATTTATATTTCATCCTGTTTTGTAACCAAGCAAGTTGTTCGTCCGGACGTCATTCCTGAACACACATCAACTCAATGGAAGATCGAGCTTTCTATATTCTCTGGTCTATCTACCTTATCCTCTCTCGATTTTAAGAATAGACAATAGATTTATCTCTATGATGGTCAGTTAAGAAATACTAAAACAAGAATATAAAAGTAACTTAATGATAACCAAGAATTAATTCAAAAGCCTTTAATATTCAACAATCAATCCGTAGCTATAGCCCCAGAACAAGGGTGTTTAGCCACTCATAATATTCAAAAACCGCAAAATATAATTGTTCATGCGATTTCTAAAATAAAATAGAGTTAGAGAATCAAAACCTATTACAAAACATGAATTCTTGCTTTTGCACACCAAAAAGTAGTCGATCCTTTACAAAATAAACCTAGGGTCCTATTTATAGAGTTTAGGAAAAGTATTTCCAAATTTAGCCCAATAAGAAATCCTAATTTAACCCAACTTTCGCCAAAACATCCGCCAGACCTTGGGGCATCGCGCTAGAAACGTGCCTGCCAGTGCGCCAAAAAGGTACCTCTGAACTCTTGGGCCTGGCGCGTCGCGCCATTGTTGCGCCAGTGAGGCTGGGGCGCCGCTCCACCTCTTGATCTGGGCGTCACTTGTCGTCCTCGATTCCTTTTCTTTCTTGATTCCAACTGCTTCTCTTAGGAACCCTGAAAAATAGCTAATCATGTATATTAGTATGCAATAATCACAATCCTACATCAAACATGTCAATTATCTTAGTGAATGTCCTTAAACTTACGTTAAAAGATGGGTGTTATTTGTAGAAATTGGGCATCTAAATATGCCCAAGATCAGGGGTAAAATGTATTTTTAATTTTTTTAATAAAATATGAAAATAACCCACCCCTTCCCCATATGTTCAAATTTATTTTACTTTCTTCCTCTTAGAAATTCAAATTCTCTTCCCTTTCCTCGGAATACTGAGAAAATCTATCAACTTCTTCTTCATCTTCTTCTTCTCCATTTTTTTTTTCTTCGTAATGGCGTCGTCGTCGTCCTCTTCTTTCCTATCGTCTTTCTCTTCTCACTGTTAGGGTGGTTTCAACATTTTTCAAAGGTAAAGTTCTTTTTATTTCTCTCATAGTTTGGGTTTCAATTTTTCTTGTGAAAATGATGACTTAGGGTAAAGAAGACGAAAAAGTATATAGATTTCACAAATCATGCCCTAATAAATATGTTCTTGGGTTGTTCTTGTTATGGTGTGTTTTAAATATATAGTTATTTGGTTATTGTTGTTGTACTCTTTGTGAGAAAATATGTTGTTGTTGAAATTATTTATTCTTTGTGAGAAAATATATGTTCTTGTAATTGATGGTGGATTTATGTTGGTGATTGGTTCCTCAAATCTTGATGTGAGTAAATGAAGTCGTTGCTGAAGTACTTACAGCAAGTCCTGAAATACTTACAACAACTGTTGAACTTTCTGAAACAATTGGGTGAATTAGTTACTGAAGTTTTCACAACAGCTCCTCTGTAGAAACTTCAGTGGTTGTTTCACTCAATTGTTGTAAGAAGAATGAGGAGGAGGAGGAGAATTTCTTGGGTTGCTCATTTAGTGATGTGTTATTAAATACGTTGTTCTTGATTGTTGTTGTACTCTTTGTGAGAAAAAGATACGCTCTTGTGGTTGATGTTGGTGTTCGGTCGGCATTCTGGTATTAAGCTTGAAAAATGGGCACATGTTGTAACAATCTTAGAACTTTCCGTGAATAGATGAATGTAACACCTCGAAAATTCTAAGCTAAGGCTCAAATCATTCTTAATTTCTATGTAATGTCGTATCGGGTTGTCACACCTTTTTTTTGCACGGCGGAAAGGGTTTTTCCAATTTAAGTGACAGTATTGAATAGGGATTATTTTTTATTTTTTTAAAGTCGTCACTTGAAATCGAGTTATGGTGTTTCAAGTCACCTTTTTGAATCCCTAATAAAAAAGAAATGACTCTTTATTTGGTCTACGAAAACAAAAGACCGGGTAAGGAATTCTGTTAACCGAGGGGAAGGTATTAGGCATCCCTCGAGTCCCGTGGTTCTAGCACGGTCTCTTTTATTAACTTATACTTACTTTTAAAAAAAATTGGATATACGGTTATATGGTACAGTTTGCTCACATATTTTACCGTTGAAATTTATTAATCTCAAATCGGATGCATAACTGCATTCTCAATTTTTGAGGTACAATTACTCAGAAGCATAGCTACTTTCTTCTCTCAATCACATCACCTTAATATTTTTAATCTACAAATTTTAATTTACATTAAAGCAAAATTAATATGATCATTTGACCAAGGTGCATCACCGTATCCTTGAATCTTTTTTAAGTGTCTCAAAAAGATGTGAAACCACATTCTTTACTGAAACCTTATTGTTATTTATTACTCTTCTATAAAGAAAAATAAAAAATGTATACTTGTCTGATGTTAGAGATAATTTTATTTATCACTTGTTGGGTTAATTCGCATCTCCTTCTTATCCCTTATTATTGACCCCCTTATTATTGGTCAAAGATACGTTAATCAATTTAAAAGCTATAAATTTTAGACTTCTATGACTATCAAAACAAAACTGCATTAGTTTCTAAGTAACATTTTTAATCAAAAGTTTAAGGCTCCACTTAACACTTTATTAACATACAAATCTATAAAGTAAGACAAATATTATAGCATATTCTCTCCAACATAAATAAAATTACCTATTGAATTACACAAATAGCTTGATTCTAACACCATTAAATAAACATCAATTAACAGGAAAATAAGATACGATTGAACACCTATGTAGATTAAATATTCACCATCCCATTTGTTTCCTTCAATAAATTATTCATTGAAGCCAAGCTTTTAAAAACTCTTAAGAATTGTCAGTAAAAAATAAATAAATTAAAGTTAACATATATCTCACAAAATAATGCGTATGACATGAATCATATAAAATGCTTAGACCAGAATATCTTGAATAACCTACTACTTATCATAAACACATCATTTTTTTTTCTTTTTTTCACATTGTTGTCAGAATTAGTCCAAATCCCTAAAAACTATCGACAACCCAAGATGTATCATTCCGATTTCTATTAACAAAATATAAATATATATCACGAAAAAAAATAACATAAAACGATGACTAAATAAATAAGTGAATTCAAAATCGGATAAAAATAGAGAACTCAGTGCATTATTTTAACATGAAATTAAATATATAAATGGCAACATAATAACAATAACAACCACAACTTAATCTGGAATGATCCATGACTAAATAAACCTGACTTATATAAAACATAAACATAATAATAGTAACAAAGGAAACGAACCTTCAAAGCTAACTTTATGTATGTAAACTAGCAGTCGTAAACTAAATCTCAATCCCGACTTCCTGCTCAATTGATTTTTTTTTCTACTCTTCTCTGACTTTTTTCTATCTGCCTATGTTTTCTTCTCTGTCTTTTTTTCTCTATTATACGTGTGTTTTTATAATATTTTTGAGTGTGAGTCTGGTGCTAATTAAAGGAAACGTGAGGGAGTGGGGGATGAAATTTAGTTGAAGACTTTAAGGGTATTTAGTTGAGAGTTTTTAGGAGCAGAAAAATAGAAAAGCAAAGCAATGAAATAAAAATAATAATAAAACAACAAAAAAAACCAAGAAAAAAAAGGAAAAAATGTGTGATGTTGAGAAATAAAGAAAAAAGAATCGTGCAACATAGATGAGGAAAAAAAATAAACCGAATGGGATAAGGATTTCTAGGAGAAATAAGTTATGGGAGTTTGAGGGTAGTTAGGATAAAGGGTGAGATAATTTGAATTTTTTAGGACTCTTTTTTCTCTTCTTTTCATAATATATACTTTAATTTTTTAGACTAGGTAAAAGTTGAAGGATTAATTAAAATAAATAATGACTAACAAATACATTAAATTCACAAAATTCCTTTACTAAAATCTAAACAAAAAGAGAGCATATAATTTGTTGTAATTTTCAGGTCTTTTTAAAAAAAAAATATATATATAAACTTACTGAAATATTAATATTTAATTATTAAAATGATATAAAATCTTAAGTTCAGTCAAAAATCACGTGTCTACAGGGTAATTCTTAAATTTTTCTTAGGTCTTAAGGTCAATTCTTTAGTGTGAGAATGGATTTGGATTTGAATTAAGGTCACAAGAATGCTCTAGCATAAAGTTGAGTTGAAAGCTTCCTTAACGATTAAGTTTTGATATAAGATTCTAGAGAGGTCAACTTAAAATGATCATACCTCTTAGCACATAATGAATTAGGTTTCCATGACCTATCAAATTGAAGGTCTATGAGTTCTCTTTCCAATGTCACTAAGTTTGTCTCATTTTGAATTCGGAGTAAAAAGTTATGATTGTTTTACCAAAGACTACCACAATAGAATTTCCTGGGTCAATTCCTACGAATCCCTTCTACGGGCCTTAGAAGTTTCTACGACCCGTACTTTCAACTCGTAGAAAAATTTCAGAGAGTCAAATTCATACGGATCCATCTACGGGTCGTAGGCTGTAGTTTGGATTCGTAGAATAAACTTTTGAGCCTTAAAATTCAATATGAATTCTACTGATTAGATCTACGGTCCATAGAAACTTCTACGGTTTGTAGTTTGGACTCGTAGAATGAAATTCTGAGCCTTAAAATTCAATATAAATTTCACGGATGAGATCTATGGTCCGTAGATCAAACCACGAACCGTAGATGGCCCATTGGAAGGTTTTCGACAACTTTTTAAGAGGGGTAGTTCAGTCTTTTTCCGCCCCTTCTAAGCTTAAACCTCGATGTTTTTACACCTAAATAAGGCTCTAAATATTATTAATCGTCCCTATTACTCTTATTAATGCTTCGAAGTCTTAGAGCAAGGATCCAAGAGGAGAAAGCTAGAGTTTTCAAGCGTTCTTCCAGTTTCGCCGAGATCATTGTTCTTCCAGGTATGTAAGGCTAATCATAGTGATGAACTGAGTTCATCCTCATGCCCTACATCTAAATTCAGTCGGTAAAAGTTTAATCTAGGGTTATACCCTTAGTTCTGAGGATTCCTGAGATGAGTTATATTATTGATTCCGAGTTCTAAATTCTTGATTATGAGTTGCTATATATTATGCATTAAGATCCTTAAGTTGTTGTTCATTTTTATATTCCCATATGAACCCCATTTATTGAGTTTTCGTTGAGAATCTATATTGATTTTGAGAAGTTAAAAGTAAGTGCAAGAGTAAAGTTTAAAGTATAATTTTTAGTAAAGTTTAAGAGAACTAAATGATTCTCAAATGTATCATTTTTACCTGGAGAAAGAGAACACTAATTTAAAAAAGTATAAGAATTTTTTAGACAGAGTTATTATAGAGCAGTTACCTCTTAAAAAAGCCATTTTGAGTGTGTAATTTTGTAGATTAATATTATTTATAACCATACGTTGGTTGTTATGCACTTTGTTATATATTTTTGAAAGTGCAAAATTTTGTTAATTATTTATTTTCAATATTATCAATAGGATTAGAATATTTCAAAGTACACTTTCACGTTCTTTTTAGCGTAAAGTACAAATTATTTTTTACATGCATTTATTATCGATTAATGTGATACACACGTGCAAATTATATACACTTAACTATTATTAAAAGCTCGAACGTTTTTTTAGAAATGTTAATTAAATTTGTTGCACTTATAATTAAAAGATTCTACGACAAAATTATCATTTACTATTATTCTCAAATAATTATAATTTAATTAATATCCTAGTATTAAGAACTTTAAAATTAATTTGAGTTATAACTACTAAATCTTTACCGTACTTGTAAGACATAATGACTCTTAATATAGTACTTTAAAATTAATTCAAAGTGTTTATTCTTAAATCTTTCCTTCTTTGAATTATATTAAAAGTCCTAATAGTTAAAAACCTTTAAATCAATTACAATTTTATTGAACTTATAGCAATACTTTCTTTATAGATACCAAGTTTTAAGTCTTATAAATCCAAAAGGCTTCAGAGACAAAAGATTTTATGATTGTCATTTTTAGGTTGCTTATGGTCCTTTAAGTCTAAGGTCATCTTCAGGTGATAGAGGTAAACTAGGTTACACAAGCTTTATGTATGTTTCTTCATAAGTATATAAATAACTCATATAACCAATACGTGAAAAACCCAACAATTAAGCTAAACATCTTAAGTTTATTTATATTTTCGTATAGCATTGAATGCATCATATATATTTTAAAATTTATGAATTCATATCTATTATTTTTTGCGTTTTTATCAATTTGTACATAAAGATTTATATTTTATATCGGAAGAACTATATTCAAATAAGATGTTTAATTCGTCACTTTGACACGTCATCGGCGAGTGTATTACACACACTTTGTATTTTTGGATGATTGTTGAAAAAGTGTCAAAATGACACAACGGAACCCTACATAAGGTGTCTTAAATGAACAAAACTCAGTTAAGGTGTCAAAGTGAAACTTGGTGACAACTTTAATTGGCCACCGATGGTTAGGCCTAACCCATCGGTGGCCCCCTAAAGTTGGCACGAAGTTTCACTTAGACACCTCAACTGGGCGACGTTCATTTTAAACCCCTCATGTAGGATCTCGTTGTGTCATTTTGACACTTTTCGCTGACATGACATGGTGAGTGTAATACACTCAAAGTCAGCGCGTGTAGGGTTTTTTTCAGGCCAAAACTCAGTTAAGGTGTGTAAGTGAAATTTGGTGTCAACTTTAAGGGGTCACCGATGGGTTAGGCCTAAAATAAATGGAAGGAAGAACTATTGAATTGGATCAAATTCTTACAAATGATTAGTAATAAATTTGAACTTTTTTCTCTTCATTAAAGAAAACTCTACAATAGACAAAAAAAATATCATTTGCTATATTTCTCAATATTTGTTATTTATTTATTAACATAAAATTTAGTACTTTAAAATTAATTAAACTTATAACTATTAAATATTTATTTATTTGCTATCGTGATGTTAACCTTCAGTTTCTTCCATCGCAACTTTTAGACTGTCATCTTCTATTTTACCATAATTTGTTATGTTATTGTTAATTTGTAGCAAATGGTTGTGTATTATGATGTTCATATACAATATGGTTTGTTTTTTTTTCTTTACGTTATTGTTTAGAGTGTATTTTTGTGCATCAATAATAGGATTATTTTGACTTTTAATATAATGAATATTGAAATTTTATTCAGGACATTTAATTTTGCTCATTAATTGTCTGTGTGATGGTGAGTTATCATGTTCCTCTTTAAGTACACATTTTATTTTATTTAAAAGACTTGTGTTATTTGTAAAATAAAATAAAAAATATATACTTAATAATATAGCATAAACACAATAATTTCTTCTTCTTATATTTATTTATTATTTATTAACATAATATACATGTGCAAAACACATATATTTTAACTAGTATTATTAATTCCGAGAGAAGTTATCATGTGGGAGATTTTAAAAATAATTTCAAAATAATAAATTTAGTGAAACCGACAAATCTTGTTCAATTCAATATTTGTTATTTTTTTTTCTAAATAAATGAAAAATCAATAGAAATGAAGGACAAAATTTTAAAGAGACCATAAGGCCCACGGGTCATCAAGGAATGGTCATGTACAAGGGAGGATAAATAATTGGATAATGAAATTTGGAAAAAGACAAACAAAATAAATAAAACGAGAGGTGATAAGGAACGTGCGTTATCAGGAGTTGTGTATCGTTACGCATCCCTTGGATTTTGCTATCGGAAAAGGATCAAAAAAATCTTAGATTATTTGAAAAAATTTAAATATACCCCTCATTTATTTATTAAATTAAAAATACCATCAATCCACCTTTTTGATCCTTTCTACCCTTTAAACTGACAATTGTTTTTTAAAAGTTATTATTATTATTATTATTATTATTACTATTATTTATTACGTGTCATTTACTTATTGGATAAATTAAATTCTAACCCACCTACCCACCCATTTCAATGTCCCATGATCCAAATTCAATTAGAAGACTCATTAAAAAAAATAGATTGATGGATTCTTTCTCCCTTAACCCCAAGGCTCTTTCTGCTTCTCTCTTTTCTTATTCCTTGAATTTTTTGAATAAGAAAAGAGAGAAGAAGAAAGATGCCAAGGGTTAAGGGAGAAAGAATCCATTAATCTATTTATTTAATGGGTCTTCTAATTGGATTTGGGTTATGGGGCATTGATATGAATGGGTAGGAGAAAATTAAATGAATTATGATTTAATTTATCTAATAAGAAAATGATACGTAGTAAATAATAATAATAATAACTTTTTTAGAAAAAAGGTTGTCAGTTCTAAGGGTGGAATGGACCAAAAAGGTGGATTGAAGGGTATTTTTAGCTCAATAAGTGAATGAAGGATATATTTAAACCTTTTCAAATAGTTCAAGGGTATTTTTGGTCCTTTCCGTTTTACTATTCCAACCATATGTTAAAACTACATTTATAAATTAGTACTCTTTCTAATTTAATTTATGTAGCATTTCTTTTTAATCAATCTCAACAAAAATAACTTATTTCTTTATTTAACAAATATTTTCTATGTTGGGTTGTATATATTTGGTAAAAAGTCTATAAAGTTGTATTCACTCTTCTATTTAAAAATTCATTCATCTCGAAATTTATTTTAAGCCTTACAAAATCTTCTTATATTAATTTTAGGTTCAATTAAATTATATCACACAATTAAAACGGGAGTACCACTTTAATTTGTCTCCTTTTCTTATGACCTAGTGTACTACTTTCAATTGTGCACATACCCAATTCACTCACATTTCAATTCCAGACTAGTGACTAGTTAGTTGAGTTACAATAATTAGGGGTGTACATTGTACATTAGATATCGAAATTTCCTATTAAAATAAAATAAAAATGGTGTTGTGATTTTGATGTTACGATACAGGTATGTATTTTGAAATATTTTTAATAATCAATATGATATTCTATATTTATAATGAAATTATCGAAATTTTGAATGCTATATCAGAATTTATAATTACCTATATATAATCCAATATTAACACAATTGAAAATATTAACTACTTTAGTACAAAATTACATCGCATCTCATTTAATACTAATATATATCACTTAATAATTAGTTCTTAGTGGTACGGACGTAGATGATATCATCACAACCCCTCTTTTCGTACAGCTCTCTAGAAGATTCGCTCGGAGCTTTTTGGTCGCCTGCTATCTTGAAACCTCTTTGCTTGCGGGGGTAGGAGTCTCCCGTATTACTACCTTGTTTTGTTGTGCCAAAAGGAACTAAATCATTTTTTTTCTTTTGATTTTATTAACGAAAGGAATAGTTTATATGTTTTTTAAAATAATTTTACATGTATAAGCTGTTTGTCTAATATAATTGAGAAGTTTCTTAAAATATTGACATCATAATTCATTATTACATAAGTATATGTAAGTCTAAGTCAACAAAATATGGTTATCAATTTTTCTGCTAATATTTCATGTGTTTTTATTTATGGTTCATATGGAGCTACATTGCAACAAATCTTTATTTTCTACTACATTGCTTCTATAATCTTAGGAGCACTAGGTGGGAAAGCGCTGACAACAACTGAAAAGAAGGGGTTTATGTAATTACTGTGTCCGCCCCCTTCTTAATTAATAGGGCACACCATGTTTGACATCTACTACAAAAGAGCGAATCCAGAAAGATATAATTTAGGACTCTGATCCTTCAATTACCACCCCTGTGACTGAATACTATCACCTTTGGGTTCACACATTCCATTTCCAAATCACCCCACCTTATTCTGCTACCAATTCTCTCACTAAGAGTCGTTCACCTTCCCAACAGAGCATCATCTAACCATGCTATCACAAAATGACAATCTGAAACCACCAACTCCGTCAACACTTGAGTTTTTGCCACTGAATCCCATTGAATCCATTTCTAATCTCAAATCTACCACTAACTATATTGACTAGCAACATTCTTACTTATTTCCCTCAACTCAATCCGCACATGATTTAATACTACCTTAGGTAACCCGGACCACCCAAGAACCCCTGAAACATCGACCATAGTATATCACATGCAATCCTGGACAACAGAAGAACTATCCCCAACCTTTAAATACATCAATCTGTCCATTCGTGGACCAACATGTAACAGTCTCATTACGAAAAAGTAAATTCAGTTTATTCATGGAACTCACATACAAACAATTGATGTACAAATGTGTGGTATCCGAGTCAATAGTTAGTATGTATCGGTGTGGCATTTGAGCCAATCATATATAGATATCCTTGTACCATATGTGGTATATGAGTCAACCCTTAGTATGTACCATACATGGTACCCAAGCCAACTGAAGAATATCATGTACCAAGCGTGGTATCCGAGACAACCAACAATCACACATCACAATCACAATAAATATAAATCACACTTATACACGAAGTAAACACCTTCACTGCATGTAATTGATAACAATATAACATAATAGGAATCAAACAACCATTACCTACTCAAAAGGATTCTTTCCGGAACATTCCCTACTCATAATCCGATTACCCACAATCACCTACTCAAAAATAACACCTAGCAATCATCACAAGGTCAACATTAACTAATCAAGTCCATCATCAACCTAAACCACAACTAATCACACATTCAACTATTCAGACTTCATGCCCGAAGTACTATGCATGAAATCTACAAATAATCAACAAGATACTATGTAAGTAACGATAGGTCTAACTACTCAGTTAAGCCTAGTCTACCTGGATGCCAAGTAACATCTGAAGAATTCTGAACACGAGCTTCTGATTTTGTGGGGGCGAATTCTGACAGACGTAGACCAAAATTCCATGAGTTTTGTCCTTTCTTGCGCAGAATTCCCTTCTCTCCGCTATCTCCAAGCTTGGAGCAGCTTAGGAGAATTTTAGGAGTAACCCTAATCTATTTTATACCACTTAAGGATGTAATTGTAGGAGTACCGGACCCTCCGAGTAGATGTAATCTCTCGTTCGAAACCTTACCTCGGACTTGAGTCATTCATCAATAAGAAGGTATAATTATTTCTTACCTCTCTCACATATTATAATAGTGGTTAGTCATCATGTCTCAGGATATAACCCAGAGTATAACAATTATAAGTATATTATAACACAAATAATTCAATTCAAATATATGTAATTTCCCATCCAGAGACCTCACCTCGGACTTGAGCCCCTCAACAACGTGAAGGTTATAATTATCTTTTACCTCTTTCACACATTATAACAATGACCAGTTTCACCAACACTCTAGATATAACTCGGACTACAACACTTATAGGTATACTTACAATGCAAAGTAATTTAATTTGATTCATCATTCAATAGCTTATGCATTTTAAACATCAACAATCATAGGTATGTCCAAAGACCAATCAACAAGTATTCAACGGAGAATACATGAAATTAAATCAAGTCTAAGCCCCAATTATCAACTAGAGATCCAATCACCAACCTTTCATATTTATATCCATGATCGGTGATTTAACTATATAAAGGCACCCTCACATTCGAGCTATTACTAGAGTTAAGTCACCACTTAGTTGATTATTCCATCCTAATCAATTCTCATAAATAGAATGCCACAACACTGAACTCACACCTTCCTGAAAAGCCCTACATTAATTGCTCTCTTTTTAATGTAATTAAACTGAATTTGTTAATTATAAGTTCATGCAATTCTCTCTATCGTTAACCCCTTCAACATAATTCACATTACAAATTGACATAGAGGTAATACACACAATACACCCATCAAGGCTTCATAACATCAACATACCCATAACTCTCTTTATGTGAATTTCATGTCTATTATGCATCCATAATGTCTATGCCTGCAAGACTAATCATGATTCTTCCATCAAATATATGTTATGAACACGTTTTCTAATCATAGTCCACTACTCATAAATCATAACCTATTTTGATGCCAAGTTGCTGTTGGGAAAAATCGGGTAATTTATCCCACAAAAGCAACAAAATAAAAAACACCCGACAAATAATATTGAATACTAAAAAGAACACCAGAATTTTGTTAACGGAGTTCAGCTAATTTAGCTTAATCTCCAAGCACCGCCCAATTGGACTATTTAATTAATAGAGGAGAAGAGATACAAAGTTTGGGATGAGATACAATGAAGGGGAGGAGGTTAATTTATAACCTCCA
>JAJONR010013835.1:0-10862 GCA_029582245.1 Solanum etuberosum
GAACTAGCAAACAACTATATGAACGAAAGTCCAATATGGAACTACTACTCCAGAGGACAAACCATGATATACGCCCATTCTAGAGAACTACGCGAGAAAGACATGGAAGAAATACGGAAATGGGTAATAACATTACTCAAACCCGAACAAGAACCTATTACCAGGGCAATACGTAAAGAATTTATATCTCAACAACTAATAACCAGATACTGCAAACTGATCGGACAAAAATACCCGGACCATATATGTTCAAAGTGTAACAAGGAAGATAACATCATTCCAGATGTACAGCTAGGAGACAACTAATACGGAAGAACCAGATGAACGACAAGAATCAACCAAAAGAGATAAGAAAGAAGAAAATATGATGGCAGACAAAGAGATAAGAATGAAAAGAAATATGTAGAAAGAGTCAAAAAGAAAATAGTACTGTGAGTCCCACTTTACTCACTACCACGTTAGTGGAAAAACTGTTGGGACAATAAAAGTCGTAAAGTAAATAGTATAGCTTTTTACTTTTTGTAATAACCGTCCACCTGTATAGAAAGGACGTCTTTATCTTTCAAGCAGAATCGTCCACTTGGACGAATAGAATGTAAATACTATGCTTACTTATCAATATAAAAGAAGAGAGATCAGATGAGAAAATCATCAGATCATCACTGAATTACCTCTCTCTAAAATTAAAAAATACTCTCTGATAAAATATGAAAGGAACAAAAGCAGCTAAGGATCAAACATCCGAAGATCTACAAAATAAGGTATTTCAAAACTTGAATATGTGTAGCTAAATTATATATTCCTGAAGATATCCATATTACTATAACTCTATTATGTTATAAACTGCTATGATAATCTGTTTTAGTAAGTTTGCTATAAAAGTAAGTTTACCAAGAGTAGTTTAATCCAAACTATGCCATCCTAAAGTCGAAACCAGCAGGCAAGAAGGCCGTTTAGGGAAGTAGACAGAGTTGAAGGCGCTGTAGGATAAAATGATCATGGTAACAAAAATTATAGTAGTGACCCAAAAAACAGAAAATTATAGAAGATTATATACATAATGGAATAATAATAAACTGGATATTGGAAGGAATATGATAAAACACACATAGAATAAGAAAAATGATACCGATAAAAAGGAACCCCATGATAGATATAAAAACTGATGAAGAAAAAATAATTATATTATATACGCTAAAAGAACTAATACCAGATCTAAGAGAAAAAATCTTTAACATATCAATACAACTAGAAATAAATGAATTAATAAATCAAAGATGGTATAATTTCGACCTAATAACCAAAAACAATATATTGGAAATAGATGCTCACTCTGACATAGGTTCAGACATAGACTTTTATGATATAGACTTAAATGATTAACTACGACTACCTACAGTATTGGCTAGAAACAATGAATAACATAGACTTAACACAAATATCTATGTACATAAATCTAAATGAATATATAAAAACTCAGAACGAAGAATATCTAGAATATATAACAAACTGTATTGAAGAATTAAAAAGACTTAATAAACTAAAAATAGAAACCTACTCAAAAGCTTTTACATAAAATGATAAATCAAGAATATCTAGATCAATGGATAGAAATAAAGAAAGAAGTAAATAAACTACAAGACCTGATAAAGCTAGATCTAGATCTATACTTAAGAACAGAAAATATAATACATTTAAAAACTATGAACAACGACATAAATGAAATAATCCGCAAAACCACTATAGAACAAGAACTATACTCTAAAGCATTTAGTAATCCAATATGACAAACAATAAAATAAAAGCTAATCGAAGCTATATTCGACCAATCATCAAAAATGGTATCCATTCCCACCATGCTCAATGGTAAACGCTCGTAGTGACAAGGAATCTGAAGCAGAGATGTCATGCTGCATTGACGAGATATTCTGACACAACAAACATGGAAATGAAATATGCATTGAATTTAGATCCCTCATCATCACCCTATCTAGCATGTGAATCTCCGACTCAAGTTCCATGTGTCCGAGTATTGCAGGAAAATTTCTAAACTAGAGCACACCTGTAGAGTTAGATATTTAAGGGAACTGATGCACAGAGATGGAAACCCTCTTAAGCCGTTTACAATTAGTTAATACTTATGTCCAAGAGGTTGTTTCCACGACTTGAACCCATGACCTCCTGAACAAATGGAAACAACTTTACTAGTTACGTCAAAGTCCCCTCGCCGGCTCTCCCCCCTCCCCCCCACACACACCATGGAGGTGGACTAAAAAAATAAATAACTTTTTTTACTTTAGAAGTATAAAAAATCCAATCTTTGCACATTTCATAGCAAGTATAAAGAAAACTTCCAACTTACACACTTTCATTAACAACTTTCATAGAAACATGCTTTGAAAGATTAAAAGAACACTTCTTTCACAAATTGATAATATGTAGAAAACAATAGAGTTATTATCAAATACTGATCGGTAGCTCGTATACAGATATACAAAAAAAAATCATCTTACCAAAAAGTTGGACTTACCGTATCTGATCCTTAGACTTGGAAGCTGCCACTTATAAAAATTATAGTCTCCTTTGGAGGATTGCAGCAAATTCTGATAAATGGAGAAGGAGATATAGGCAGGGTATACATCCGCTACTTGATTGGCCTCTCTGTAACAGTGAAAAATCTCTATAGTTAGGAAAAGATAACCTCATAACAGCTTTCAAGTTCCAAATAACAAGGAATTTAATATAACTATACATACTGATTTTTGTCACCATATTTACACGACGCATATTATCATTCAAAAACATTTAATCAAATTACCTTATAGGCATGACTTTTGTAAGAAAGAACTGTAGTTAAGACAAGTCTAAACTGACCTCAAGATTCTTCCTTTCTAGCAAGGTTAACTTCTACGTTTGCCAACACCAATCAGCATATAACTAAATCTACATAATAATCGGGGTTCAATTTATTACATCAAATATACAACTAATAGCAAACATGGCAAGAAGAACATATGAGTTACCTAGTGTAAACATTATGTCATACCTTCTATTTTTATCATTATTTCTTCCATTTAACCAAGTCTCAAATGATCCTATATCCCTGAGCTCAACATATGTCCAAGATAGCTAGCTAGAGATAGTTAATGAGATAACTTAATACAATGCAAATTTCCTAATATATTATACCTGCATGTATAAAGAAACAATTTACTGCATATCTAAAACGCCAATAAATATCCAACGACTGTTTTCTCCTTAAACATGGATTTAAATTCATCTATGATAAATCGGGCATGTGTTTAAGGGTGTCAAATGAGTGTGTTGAGTCGAATTTGGAGGGGTCAAAATAAAACTTGTTGAGTTAATAAATGAGATGGTTATTAATCCGCCTAAATGTTACTAATTGGGCTGAAACAAATTGAGTCAAAATGGGCTAAAGAATGGGTAGTCCAACCCGCCCAACTCTTACTCATGTTTCTCAGCCAAACTTTTTAGATGGGCTGAATTAGACAGATCAAAATGAGTTGAGTTAATAAATGACGCTAATGAGTATATAGATTATCAGGGCTGTTCTGACTTAGAATAGTCCAATCAGTCCGGCCCATTACAAAATGGACATATCCTTGCAATATAGTAGAAAGGCTTAGAACTGTAAGACATGAAAATAAGTTTGGTGGAACAAGGCTCCTTATGGCACAATCAAAGTGAACACTGATGGGAGTTTCTCACAAAAATATGGGCAAAGATAGTATATGTGGAATTGTTAGAGATAGTCAAGGTGATTTAATGTAGCAGTAGCAATATCGCTAAATGAAGCTATTGCAGCAGAGTTTGGAGTGAAATGGTGTTGACTCAATGCACAACCAACAGGTAGGACCCTCCATTCTGATTGGTATATCATGAAAAAAGAAAGGACAAAGGACGATACTTTCTACCTGAAGCTTTACCAGTTTGTGGACAAAATCATTAACTACAAGAAGAGGGCTGGAATCCAAATCACTCGCCGCTACAGAGAAGGAAACCAAGTAGCAGATTTTCTTGTTGCCTTTTTCATTCTAAGGACACAGGTAGACACTAATGTGCCAAAAAACAAATACTAGTGTGCCTACTATAACCAAACATGGAAAATGAACAACTACAAATGGAGTTGTTAGAAGAGAAATGGAGGAGGAGGAGACAGAGGTTTGTCTGAAGTATGTCAACGCGGGCTACAAGTTAAATATTTTTTGAAAAAAACTAAAAATATGCATAGCATTAAAAGCGCGGGGGAAACTGACCACATCATTAATTTTTTTACGTATAATGTAACAAACTAGAACTCTCAACACAAATACTCAAGTACTGTATAATCATTCATAACCAAATTACAACACCAACACTTAAACTATTGAATTACAATAGAAACTACTGAAATAACATGTAATTAAAGAATAGAGATAAGAATGGAGGACGAGAAGCTTAGACACTAGAAAGTGTTAAGAATTCATCACCAACTTAGTTAATATCTATGACATGCCAGAGAAGTATCTAGAATACTCAAAGTTTTAAAGAAATGAAAGGATATTTCTAGAATGATTGTTCCCGAGAGAAAAGTTTAGAAATATTCTAGAAGGGATAGTTCTAGAATATGTAGTTGGAGGAACATTCTAGAGTAGAATAGTACATATCCTCCACTAGATCCTTCCATCGATCACCACCTATAAATAAATGTGGTCATTTGAGTTGTAGCCAAGAAAGAAAGAAAGTAAGCAAGCAAGTAAGGAGTGTGTACCCAAGACAAGAATGGGTGCTCAACCTAGACCTCAAGTAAATATATTGTTGGGCTGTCTAATTCTTGAGCCTCTTCGTGGTTTAGCCCTAGGCCCAACAACTTGGCTAGCGTATGGGCTATCCGTGTTCACAACATATAATTCCATCCACACATGGAAACTATTTATATACTACTCCACTAGATTAAACTAGCAAACTCAGGAAGGCATGATATTGTAACATGACAAAGAACAAAAACACTGAACAGAGTAAACCAAACAGAATAAAAATGGAAGAAACCAAACAAATGGGAAGTCTCAAATAAGTGTAACAATATAAATGATAATTGCAACAACACATATCTCACAGTCTTGAGATTTTCAAAAGTCACAAAGAAGGGAATGCATCATCCTTCGAAACCATCAATTGTCTAAGTTTTAAGATCTTCAAAACAAACAAACAAACAACATGAAATTAAACAATCATAAATCAGAGCAACCCAATGCTGCTTTGATTTTTAAAATTATGCTGCTCAAAAGGCAATGAACAGAAGCCACTACCTCGATTTGTTGCTTCTGGGAGGTTGAATTATTATGACCACTAATAAATATTTGAAAAGTCACTGTCAAAATTGAACCATTTTGTGCATTTGCAGTACTGTCCCTATCCGAGGAGAGGCGACCGTTGGGACTTATGATGATACCTGAGGGCAAAATGGGAACTTTTGTTGCATCACCTCCATTGACAATTGAAGTGACTGTTGGTAACTCTATGAGTGCATAGACTAAAAATGCTCCCATTCTATCAATGCTCGTCTCTTGGAGCACTAACATTTCCTTTTGCATAGAAGGCTGCATATACATTTCAACAATTAAAAAATATTAGTGGAATGTGAAGAAGATTTTCAAATTATCAGCGTATATAAATTAAACGCAACAAAAGATAGTCTTTGTTTTTTGTATGTGTTTTTATTGTTAACTGACTAAAAGTCAAAAGTGAAACTGGACCATAGAAAATGTCTTTTGATTCAATAATCAAAGATTAAAAGACCTAAAGGATGAAAAGGTAAAGTTAGAAACTTTGGTATTTCTACATATGAAAATAGAAGAATCCAATCATAAATAATATTATTTGATTCTTGAAAAATGTCATTATTACTGGATAATTTAAGCATAAAATAACAAATTATAAATAAATATGACAAATACCTGAATGATTGTAATATCGTTTCCTGAAAGAGTTCTTGTTAGTACTCGAGCTAACTCAATCACATTATTTCCACCGGTCAAAATATCCCACTGGAAAAAAAATCAAAGGATACACAATATCATAATTTAATTGTCAAAATTAAGTTTGTGAGATGAGCATGGTTTATAATCATATAATTAAACCAATATATGTACAATTAATGCCAAGACTGGCAAACATGTAGATAATGTAACATGGGAACACAATATAAGCAAATCAATCAAATTCAGGACTTTAACTTAATGGTTTAATTTTTTTTTAACATTGAATTCATTCTATTTTTTATTTTAAAATTATGAGTTTCACATAAAAATCTGTGTAGGGATTGAAAAAAGTCAATTTCTATATGAGTATTTTTAGGGTTCATTTGGTTAACAAGTTATACATGGATTAAAAATGTAAAAATTACTTTTTTTTATCAGATGTTTGGCTCATTGCATTAAAAATTGAATATCCAATGCAAAGATATATACAATCTTACCTTTTTATGACAATCATTCCCTATACCAATATTTCACATATAATATATTATAACAATAATATATCATGTGTAATCACACAATGTGAGGTCTAGAGAGGGTAGAATGTACACAGAACTTACCCCTACCTCTTGGAGGTAGGGAGACTGTTTTCGAAATATCTTCGGCCAACTAAATATAACATCAAAGTTTTATTTGGAATCGATATCAATATCATGTAATATTTTTATATTCTCAATATTAATATTTCGTTGTAACAACTAAACAAATTATCTAAACAATTGTCATTATTATAAAGAGGTTCGAATACATACCTGACTTCTTGTCTTGTCATCTTTGAAGAAATTGAAGACATCTTGAAATGAAAGAGGAAGCCACAAAGAAGTAGCAGCAGTGGCAATAAAGCCTTTTGGTTGGATAATTTCTTCATTTTTTCTTATTGAAATCCTATCTCTGCGGTTTAATTGTGATAAAGTTGGAAAATCTAATTTGTTTGTCATGCTTAGGATTTCAAAAAAACTCTTCACCATCCTTTGAGATATTTTGTATTGTATTTTTCAGCCCTTCTGGATCATTAAACATTGAAAATAAAAATAAAAATAAATTATAAATACTACAACAACGTATATATCATGTGTAATCCCATAACTGAGGTCTGAGAAGGGTATCCTACCTTGAGAAGGTAGAAAAGTTGTTTCTGATAGATCCTCATTCAAGTAAATTAAGTATATCAAAATTCATATATGTAAAGCAAATACAGTAGTAATATAATTGGAGTCAAGGAGACAACATGTAATACTAAAATCGAAAGATAAAATATTAGGAAAATAAAATTGAAAATAATTTATTTTAGGAGTTCTATTTTTATTTTCAGTATTTGGTTGGAGAGTGAATATCTTTTCTAGAAAAAAAAAACTTGTATTGAAGATTGATAAAAAATATTAATGGACCGGAAAGTATGATGAGATCTTTACATGTTAAAGGTGATAGTGATGTCCGAATGTCGTTAAAGCATCGATATAATGTTCAAAGTTGAGATGATTGTGAAGGAAAATGACTTCCTAAAAAATGAGAGAAGCGGTCATTTTTCTTGCTCCTTCGGTTGGAATATATTTTCCCCAAAAATTATTTTCTGACAAGTCAATAAACATCAAAATAAGACTATTTTTTTGAAAAAAGTTAAATCATACCAAACACACCCCTAAAGGAAAAAATAAAACTTTGAAAATGACACGTTTCAAGTTAAAAATTGAGAAAATTGTAAAGAAAAATGACTTCCACCTAAAAATAAAAGAAGGGATCATTTTCCTGGCCCTTTTAGACAAAAAAACATTTTCTCTAGTCGAATATGTAATTATTATTTTTTATTTTGAATATATATATATATATATATATCTTGTCAAACATACCTTTAAAGATGGTTTTATTTTTAAAAAAGGTCATGTTTTAAACATATAGCTAGACAATGAAAATGGATGGATTTTGGACCCCCTTCAAGGTTTTATATTTTTAATCAAAGCCGCCTTGAAGTGATGAAAGATTTGCAATATATCCTTATCTTACCTTATAAATTAAAATCCGAAAAAGTAGTGAATAAATAAAAAGGGGATATAAAACTGAACCTCCTTTGAAATCATGCCTAGTAGGGCATGTTGCACCCATTGCAAAATTATATCTCTCAGACATTCTTTGAAGTGTAACAATCCATCTTTTAGCTCCGTATGTTTCACGACCACACAACAAGTCTCTAAAGATACGATTAACCTGATTTTTTTCATATACTTGAACATGTTCCACCCAAGTAACCTGCAAGAGTAAAATAATCAAGAAAACATAATGAAAATAATTAGCTCGTTGGAAAATAATGAGGAATGTATGCTGAAAATTTGTTCTTTCTTAGCCGTGGATGTTATAAGGCAAGAATTGAGGACCATATGAGGAGACAATTATTCATCCTCACTCGTTGAGATTCGAACATTTGAGACATGAACAACATAGTATGGGCCGGAGTTCAACATTATTAAATGAAGAATAGTGATAGGTCTGACGACTCTAATAACATGTTAAAAAGATGGCTATTGAATCTAACTCAATCCTAAAATATAACTTATAAGTTTGTTGAGGATTTTCCAAGGCTATACACGGACAAAAAGATCATTTTCTAAACTAATATGGGGACACTTAAACAACCCCTGATGCACGTCCCAAATCTGATCATTTGGAGCATGAATTAGCAAAATAACACGAGGATCCAAAATTGGATTAACTGAGAATAAAGATAGTTTGATTCTTATATCATATTAAGAATAATAGACATCATGAGATAGGTATAAAAGTAAATATTTACCTATGTAACATACTCTTTGGAAAATAAGTTCCATATAAATAGTTATATAGATGTTACACGTTCGAGTTGTGGAAACAATCTCATGCACAAATGCATGATAAGACTACATATAATAAACCCTCTGGACCTCGTGTATAGAGGGATCTTAGTGCACATACTTTTCCTTGTATATAAATAGTGATATAGAGAGAAGAAATGATTTTTACCTTACTTTGGCCATTGCCCATATCTTGAATTGCACAACCAGAAGGAAACTTCCAAGAATAAGAAGATACACCACTTTGAATCTCATTGAATAGATCATATGAAACATCCGCCATAATCCATGTTGTTGGATCAAGTTGTCTACAACAACGTATGAAGAAAAATTCTCTATCTTCCGCTAGAGGAGATAAAATATGCAACTTTTCATATATCTGTATTCAAGAATCAAAAAAAAAATTAGATCATTTTTATAAAGCAGTTATAATATTTATTTAATTCCTAGGGAAGAAGATCTAAAAGATGGATTAATATCTTACCAATTATATAGAGCCTCCCCAAGTCCCAGAATCAAGAACTTCAATAGTCCTAGCATTTGTGACTATAGTAGGAAACAAGTTCATCCATTTGACTTGCATATACAAATCAATAATTTTTAAGTATATGATTAATTATTAAACAGTAAAAATAATAACTACATCTCAAAATAAGTACTCATTTGTCCATGTCCATCACTCCATCTAAACTCATCCTAATCAATATTGTATGGGATAAAATTAAAATCGTATCAGCCTATTGAAAAATAGCCAATTTTTGGAATTCATGACAATGTGTTAGATTTCAAAAATAAAAATAAAAAAATGACAATATCTTTGATCTTTCACATGCTCAAGTTCATACTCCATGATACTGCCATGATATGTTTCCACATCAAAAGTAGTAAGTTTTCAACGAATTCTGAAACACCAGCTACTTTTCAAAAATCAATCCAATAAGTGACTAGCATGCACAATCTTTAATATAATAAGCATATATATATATATAGCAAATCAAGTCTTAGATCCTAGTACTGACACGTTCTAAAGTCATACATCATTCTAGGGCCAAAGCAGATAATATCACATGTAAGTTTCACAGTTATAATATGAAAGAGTTCAAAAAACTTACTGGATCAAGAAAACTATGGATCAACTCAATTGCAGTCATTGACACAACTCCACAATCCTTTGATGATTCGAGTAGCTGGTGATTGATAAGGTTGATTTGGGTTTGAAAATGTTCTTTCATAACTCTCACGATGAATAGAACACCTCCCATCACTTGATGAATCTAACCAAATTGGATCATTCCTTTTCCAAAGTTCAACCATTTCATTCATAGAAGCAACAACAATCTCAAATATAATTGTTTTTTGCCTATTATCATGATGAAATTCGTAATGTTCTTGTCGTGATGGAGACATTATTGGGATATTATTAATATTTATTGAATGTGCTTGAACATTATTATTATTATTTTCCTGCCAAATTTGAAACCATCACAGAAGGCCTTCCAGGAACACTTGAGATTAGTTTTGATACTCTTTCATACTGCAAAAAAAAATTGTTAAGTTAATTTACTTATAATAATAGGTAATTATTTATAATAAACATGATTTGAGAATTAACCTAACAGGATAAGAGTATATAATTAAGTTTTTATAAGTGTATAAAACTTAAATTCTTTTCATTCAACTTGATCTCTCTTGTCAAGGGCGAGTGCAACTCATAAGCACGAGGCAGAAATGAATTCAAGATTTAAACTTAATGAGTTAGGATTTCTTTTAGGTATCTAACACCGGGGGGGGGGGGATTTTCACCGGACGTCCACAGATTCGGATTAGCATCAGCCATCATGTAAGGGGTAGATGAATCTGTCACGATCCGAGCCTACACCCTGGACGTGGCCGGCACTCGAGAACCATTGTTGGTCCCCAAGCGAACCCTCATCCTGGCTGACTACAAGCGGAAGACTAACTCAAGCATACAAAAGCTTAAAAACTGAATAAAAATAAT
>JAJONR010013836.1:0-12251 GCA_029582245.1 Solanum etuberosum
CTAAATAATAATCCTCAAAAATTGCGGACCAATAAAAAGTCAAATACCATCCCCTACCCCCCCCCCCCCCAGGCAAAATAAAAGACGAAAAGGAAGCAAATAAATAATAGAGAAGAGAGAAAATAAGAGAAAAGAAAAGGTCGGAAGTATCACTATCAACAAAGGAAGCAGTCTTTCTCCCAATTAGTATTTTTACTTCCTATAACAAATTGGAAAGGTTACACATGAAAGAAAGAAAGATGGCGATTAGAGTAACAAAATTCACCACTTACGAGGGAATCTGCAGGAGCGCCAATTTCTTCAACAACTTCACGGACAATGCTGTCAAACATTTCCTGAGAAACTTTGCTGTTAATCATGTGACATTGATTCAGCTCTTGGAAGCCTTCATGGGAGATTATTCCGACTTCTTGGGGCTGTTAAAAGCATAAAATATAATCATGCCATGCATTGCTTATTACCTGGACATATTTGGGTCGTGGTAAACAAAGAATCCACAGCTTAATCTTGGCACAAAACAAGAGTGATTTGCATGAAAGCAGTCACACATTCAAAATCTCTTAGGTGATGTTCTAATTAAACAACCCTATAACACAATAGTTTGCTGATTTCTTAAAAGCAGGTGAAGTTAAGGAAATACAGATGACAAGTTACCCAACTTAAAATCACTTTTCAGATAAAAGGTCTGTCCAGATGTTATTTTCAACATGAAATTGTTAAGAGTAGCTTGTTGGGTTGCAACAATTTTTGCCTCTCCCATTTTTAATTGCGAAAGCTTATATTTATCAGAAATTCATCACCAATCAAAGTTTTCCTTACTACATGAAGTGAGATACCTCTGGATGGCCTCCAGGAAAAACAAAATATCCAGGGAATTCTCCAACTTTATTACTTCTCTGAAGCACAAGTATTCTTCTGTCAGAAGTCTCCACAACTGCACCATTACCCAGAGGACTTGATGTGTGCTGACACTGTATACAATCATCTGCAGAAAACCAATTAAATCTCTTACTACAAATGAAAAATAGGTTTTCGACCTGGAATATCAATTAGAATCATATTCATCCCTTTTCAAATACTTGAAGTGCCGGTTCTCTGAAATGCCATGCCGTTTTGCATCACATAAAAAATTGCATCCTTTTTAGAATTCGTAAGGCATCAAATTAGCTGCAGATTGTATGTTGGAATGTTTAAGAGAGAATAGAAGAGGAAACCAAAAGAAATAAGAAAAAGGTAGTGCTTATATTGCAGTTCATACATGATGCATGCACACCATGCCGCGCTAAGGGATTCAAGAGCTTTGGATGAAGTCGCTACTTCAGAGACTTGGAAGGAGCTTGGAATGAAGGCCTGAAGCTCAAAAACCTGCTAAAATGGAAGTACAAGACTCCACTTGAAGGAATACTTGGAGCAGGGAGAAGGGATCGCTTGCGATATGAGATTCTAAGCTTGACGTGACTGCACTTCGAGTCGCATTCAGCCTAAAACTTTAAGGCTCACTGTTTGGAGTTGCGGAGATGGATGCGACCGCAAGAGGGAGATGCGACGCTGCAAGCTACGTCGCATACTACACGGGCAGCCCGTTTGGGCTGTTCTTGTAAATATTTAAGTGCCACTTTTGGGCATTTATGTAATAGCTAGCCTGGACTATAAATAGAGGAGAAAAGCTCATTTAGACTTAAATTATTTTGAGATTATATGAATTGGAAAAGTGAAACTCTTGTGAGAGTGGGGCTATGGCCTATGTTGCTAAACAATGTTTGGGATTGCTTGCTTGAAGATTTCATTGCCTCTTGAGGATTATCTTAGGTAGATTGCTTGCTTGAGGAATTTATTGCCTCTTGAGAGTTATCTTATAGATTTGGTGCCTGTTTTTGGATTCTTAATTGTAGGTTTTGGTTTTCATATAACCATTGTTGTCGATTAGTTCCTTACTTGTGTCTATCTTCTATCCTTTATTTCTTATTCTTAGAATTTAAGGTCTCTTTCTATTTCCGCATTATCAATATTATGTCAATATAGCAGTTATGTTGGAGATATACAAGGTACAAGTACAATCATTTCCAACTGTAAGAAGGAAGGCAGACAACCAATTGTATATCATGGAAGCTTACCTTCAGATGGAACAAGAAATCTTTCCCACATAGGACTTAAATTTGTTCCCACGAATGTCCTGATGAGAATTTTTTTTCAGATGTTAGAAGATCATTTTATTCTCTATTTTCGCTCTTCCTCTTTACAGGTGGATGCATGGGTACAAGTAAAGTGTAGACAGCACATGGCAGACATTTACAAGTTCTCGTTTTTCACCCCAAAATTTTAACAACACAAATAAAGAACATAAACAGTGGTATGGAAGATGCCTCATATAGCTATTGATGAGAAAATATACAATTGAAATCAGGGAAGATGACAAATCAATAAAAAAGCATGGAGGATTGATATGTATGAAAACAAATTGGCAAAACTTCAGAAAGTAAACCTAGATTTTCAAGACAGGGAGCATACAACATCAAAGATCTAATTCTCCATTTCACAGTAGATGGCATCCCTTGCAAAAAAGTAGTGCCTCAACAGCATAAAGAAGAATCAGTAAAATAGAAAATCTTGAAGTTTCCACAACAACGCTGAAAGTTAAACAGATACCTTCTGGTAAGAAAAAAAAGTTTTGATTTGGGATTCCAGAGTGTTAATAATTTGTTGTCACCACTATCAATATCTTCATTCTGCAATACCTAATTAAATACCGGTGATGTCAGCAATACTAACTGCAGACGTTAACCAAAAATGTGGAAAACCTAAAAAAATGGGCTAGGGGGGGTTCAATATGCTGCCTGATGAAATTAATAGATTTCCTCTTTGACTCCCAACTACAAGAAAGAGGGTACTCTATAGAACAAATCACATTGAATGATTCATGGTTCAGACATTCTGGAGATAAGATTGGGACTACAAATTAGCTTGTCCAAATTGCTCTGGCAGAGTATATCATTATAATTTTCCATCAAATGGAAAAACACATACTTATATGAAATGATAATGGAAGGAAGGAAAGAAGAAGAAGAAAGATAGAGAAGAACCTATAATCTGTCAGACCAAGATGAAGGGAAACGTGAGGTTGTTGCTTGGGATCATTCTCTACATTGAAGTTGTACCCACCGTACTGTAAAATCAGTATATAGAAGAAAAACTTAGAAGGTATAAATCAAGGATATGCAGCTTATTGGGTGAATCTGATAAAAGAGAAATGACCAGGTATACTCTCTTATAAGTGAGTAGCAACTGTGGTCATAAAAGTGAGTGACAAACACTAACTGTCCAAATTCTAGATTGAACAGCTATTAGTCAAATGCTCCGTTATTTAGAATAAAAAGTAGAACAGATGCAATGGCAAAAGAGTGCAGCATACCCTGAACTTCGTTCCATTGTAAAGTGATGAACTTTGTTGAACTCTTGCATCCCATATCTAACAAACCTTACACCATTCAAAAGATTCAGAACAAATTTGGTATTGGTAGAAGTGATAATTATAACTTTTGATTGTACAGACTATTGAGGAGAAAACTAGATTTTGATATTTGGCCTTTCAATCAAGTATGATTCCTACAATCAGCAAAAGTTAGTGTCATTGGTGAAATATGCTTTCTGTTTCTTGTTGCATGAAACCATAACTATTCGGAAATCAAACATTTTTTCTTGACTATGGACTTTTTCAAATGTTTCCTGCACATCTTTTGTTAAAAGACTGTGATCTATAGTACTTTACGTCTAACTTTAACTCGAAAAATACAAGGAATCAATGTCCAATTTCATATTGACAATTAGCATTAACCTCACACTCCTTCGTCCTGTTATTCCTTCTTTAAGGAACAAAATAAGCAGCATTAATTGATGAGTACAGCAAGTAGATTACACATGGTAAAGAAGCTAGCAAATTTTCTTTTGTACTTTTCACACTAAAAATTAGACATGTTGATGTGTTGCACCTTCAAATCCCCTCATTCCTTCATTTTGCAACAAAATAAGTAGTTTTAACTTATGAAACCAGAAACACGAAAAGATGTGGAAAAAGAAGGAGAATGTAACAGAACCTCAGAAATGGACTTCTCCAAAATATGATCGGTATGGGGAACCCTATCGTATGCTTCATCGAAAACAACTGACACCTTATACCAAATGAACAAATTCAGATCACAAAAAATGAGCATACAGAAAAAGAAAAAAAAAACAGACATAAGTAAGGTAAAGTAACCTGTGAAGGAGATAAACCAGAAGGACATGAGAACAGCAGCTTGAATTCGTGACCTCCATCGCAGCTGAGTTTCTCCTCCATTCGTTTTCTCCGATTGAACACACACAGAGACGCTCGATTGATCAAATTACAGTGAAATTGTAGGAGAAGATGAGTTAATGGGCCTCAGTCCGGGTATAGTTCGAGTTTTCGGGGCGAAGTTCACAAATAACTGTTTTTTGGATTCTTATTCAAATAATAGCCAAATTTTATGAAGTTTTAAAGTTTAGCCACTTCAAAATCAAGTGAACGTTCATTGTGGCTAGTTTCTAGCACTTTGAAAAGTTCACCAATTTGAGTTCAGTACAAAAAATTATGATCATTTTACTAAAAGATGCATAGGCTATCATGTGCGGAATGATGATGGAACGCCACCAAATAGTGGATTTCCAATGGTATTTTGTTACAAAGCTTAGATCCATATTCTCTAAATCCATGCATTCACATATTTTCATCAAAGTTTCATAACGCTTATGAAAATTTATTGAATTCTTCTACATATAAATGATGGGTTCTCTTTGATGCAAGACTTGATTTGATTTCAAATTGTTTTAGCAACTGACAATTTATTGTTAAATTATTTTAATAAAAATTTTAAAGAAAGATTGTTATTTGAATTTTATGATTTAATAATTGTTTATTATGTTGGAATTACAGACGATGGAAATTCATTAGAGAAGAAAGATAGCAAAGGTTTTGTTATGGAGAAGAAGAGTCTTTCGGACATAGATATTGCAAAATTGAAAAGAGCAAAGTAAAAATGAAGAGTGAAGAAACCATTATATTTCTCTACTATACACAAGACACGTGGCCTCAATAGCTGGCCCCAATCCAGAACCTTCCACAATTTTCTGTTCTTGTAAATATTATCTTTCCATTTATGTTTTATTAATTGTAAATAATAGTTTGTTACAAGTTAGCCAATTAAGATAGGACACCTGTTAGTCTGTTAGGATTTTTATTCCTTGTATTTCCTATATATACATTTGCTATGCAGAAATGAAATACACAGAAATTTTTAGCTCAATCTTTCTTTATCTATTCAATCATGGTATCAGAGCAAGAGTGGTAATCTCTACTATTTTCATCTTTTTTCTTCTCAGTTCAATATTTTGTTATCATGGTAGAGACTACTGAAATAGCTACTCGGACTACAGTTCCCCTTTCAGCTGTTAATATACCCTCTACTAAACTGATTAACCCTGCTCACCTTACTTCATATCACCTTCTGATTCTCCTGGTACTTTGTTGGTCAATACTGTTTTTGATGGTAAGAGCTTCGGTGGATGGAAGAGAGACATGTGGACAGCCTTGACTACTAAGAACAAATCAGGTTTCATTGATGGATCGACTGTGGAACCTGAAGCAGGAACAGACCTCCATCGAGCTTGGTCCAGATCTAACAACATGGTAATTTCTTGGTTATTGAACTCTCTTTCTAGAGAAATTTTTGAAAGTGTCTTGTATTACTCCACTGCTAAAGATATTTGGGCAGAATTAGAAGACATGTTTGGTCAGAGCTTTGGCCCTCGTCTTCTCCAGCTTCAAAAGGAACTCAGTGACCTTGTCCAAGGGTCATCTGATATTGCTGCTTACTATACCAGGATCAAACGACTCTGGGATGAGTTGGATACTTAGACTCTTTTATTCTTTGCTCTTGTGTGTGTTCCCATGGAGCAAAAGAGAAAAATATTAAGTCCAAACAAGATGAACGTCTAGTTCAATTTTTAATGGGACTCAATGAGTCTTATTGTGCTGCCAGAGGTAACATACTCATGATCTCACCCTTACCCTCTATTTCAAATGCTTATGCACTGTTGATTCAGGGAGAGAAGCAAAGAGAGTTGCAGAAAGAATCCTCTTCTTTTATTGCGACAAATCAAACAAATGTTGGTCAAAGGTCTTTTTCTACTGATTTCAGGGTCAGAGAGTTCCTTATGATGTTAAGAAATCAACTCTTTTATGCAAATATTGTAAGAAATCAGGGCATCTTATTGAGAAATGCTATAAGCTACATGGTTTTCCACCAAATTTTAAATTTACTAGGCAGAAAACTTTTCAAAATTTTGTTCAGGGACATACAGTGACCTCAAATGAGTTTTCTGGAAATTCTTTTATGGCTAGTATGGACTCAGCATAACCTGAAAAACTACTCTCTACAGACCAACTAGCACAGATGATGCAGATGCTTCAAAATATGAAAAACAATGATCAAAGCAATAATGTCTCTGAAGTCACATCCTCTGTTAATTGTGCTGGTATAACCTTATGTCCTAGTCCTTTCTCTCTAAATTTACATGTTGATCCTACCACTTACACTAGGCAAACTTAGATAATAGACTCAGGTGCAAGTGAACACATAAGCTATAACAAGGATTTCTTTTTCACTTTTGAACCTCTACCTAAAAATATTTGTGTTAATTTGCCTAATTCCCAAAGGGTTGAGGTCTCTCACCCAGGTTCTGTGAAACTTTTCTCTAATCTTATCATTCACAATGTTTTAATTGTGCCAGTTTTCACTTCAACCTCTTGTCTGTCCATCAATTGTGCAAACAACTTTCTAACATGCTAATTTTTACCTCTTCTCATTGTTTCATGCAGGGCCCTTCAATAAAGAGCCCAATGCTCCTTGGTGAAAGTCAGAATGGTTCTCTATGTTCTCAAGAATAGGCTTCCAGTTGCTCCGAGTTTTATAAATTCTAGTTGTAGTTCTCATTCCTTCAAGGATGTTACATCCAGTTTGTCTTGTATTTCTTCTAATGATGTTAAAAGTATATTATGGCATGTAAGATTGGGTCATATCCCTCTTTTAAATATTCAGCATATCAATGAAATTTCAGTTATTGTTGTTTCAAAGTTTTCTGTGCCTTGTTCTATTTGCCCCTTAGCAAGACAACACAAACTCCCTTTTCCTACAAGTCAGATTTCTTCTAAGCAAATTTTTGACTTAATTCATATTGATATATGGGGACCTTTTCAAACACCTACTTATGATGACTATCGATATTTTTTAACCATAATGGATGATTTTAGTAGAGGAACTTGGACCTTTTACTAACCACTAAAAGTAATGCATTCACTATTCTTAAATCTTTTCTTGCTATGATAGAAAGACAATTTCAATAAAAAGTCAAAATCATTAGATCAGATAATGCTTGGAAATTAGGTTCCAGTTCTGAAAATTCTAAATTCCTATCCTCCCAAGGAATTATTCATCAAATCTTTTGTGTCGCCACACCATAATAAAATGGTGTGGTTGAAAGAAAACATAAACATTTATTGGAAATATGTAGAACCCTTCTTTTTTAGTCTCATCTTCCACATAAATTTTGGGGGAATGCTCTTATGACAGCCACTTACTTGATTAATAGGTGCCCCACTAAGTTGTTTTCTTTCAAAACACCTTATGAAAAATTGTTTCACCATCCTCCTTCTTACTCTCATTTAAAGTGTTTTGGGTGTCTTGGCTTTGCCTCTACTCTTTCCCAGGGAAGATCTAAATTAGCGCTAAGGGCTGAGCCTTATGTTTTTCTTGGATATCCATTTAGCAAAAAAGGTTACAAATTATTAAGTCTCATTTCTCAGAAGTGTTTTGTTTCGAGGGATGTTAAATTCCATGATGATATTTACCCATTTGCTGCCATTCAGCCTCCAGTTTCTATGTTTCCTTTTGACATTCCTCGAGCTTATTATGAGCCTGATTTTTCATACATCACCTCCTCCTGTTCCTGTTATTCTTGTCCCTCATTCTCCTATTTCTACTCCTCCTATTTCTTCTCCAGATTCTATTGTTTTAAGAAAATCCACTAGATCTGTCAAGACTCCAGCCTACCTACGAGATTATGTTTGCAATAGTGTTCATCTTTCTCGTGTGTCTGATATTTGTTTCTCTTCCCTTTCACCAGTTTTCCTTTTCGCTTTCTCTGCTTTATCTCACTCTAACCAGAATTATATCACTTCTTTGTCCTATATTCAAGAACCTACTTCTTTTACCCAAGCTATTTTATATCCGAGTTGGCAGAATGTTATGACTAAAGAGCTAGAGGCTTTGATCACTAATGACACTTGGGAAGTGGTTTCTCTACCTCCGGGAAAGAAAGCTTTGCCTACTAAATGGGTCTACAAAGTTAAACTCAATTCATCAGGTTCTGTAGAGAGACTTAAGGCTAGGTTGGTTGTACGAGGTGATTTCAAAAATACGATATTGATTTTACAGAAACTTCCAGCCCTGTCGTCAAGATTACTACTATCCATTGTGTGTTTGCTATTGCCATTAAGAAGAGATGGGGGTTATATCAATTAGACGTAAACAACGCATTTCTTCATGGTGAGTTAGATGAGGAAGTCTACATGAAATTTCCCGCCGGTTTGAAAGTGGCTAATCCTACTCAAGTTTGTCATCTAAAGACTCTTTACGACTTAAAACAAGCCTCAAGACAGTGGTATGCTCGTCTGACTTCAGCCTTGCAATTTAAAGGCTTTACTCACTCACTCAATGATTATTCACTAATTTACAAGTACCAGGATTCTTCTATTTCTATCATACCCGTCTATGTTGATGATATTCTACTTACAGGCAACAACAAGGCAGAATTAGATACTTTAAAATCATTCTTGGACTCAGAATTTAAGATTAAAGATTTGGGGACTTACATTATTTTTTGGGTATTGAGGTAATCAGGGAACCCCACGGTTTGATTCTTAATCAACGAAAGTTCATTCTGGAGCTCTTATCTGATTATCAGTGCCTTGGCCTTAAACCCGCTCCTTCACCTTTGGATCCCACCCACAAATTACAATCAGATATGGGTTGTCCCCTTCCTGATGCCACTAGTTATCGTCGGCTTATTGGGCAACTCAACTTCCTCACCCACACACGACCTGACATCTCCTTTTCCGTTCAGCATCTTAGTCAATATATGCAACGACCTCATCAAGCATATCTTTTGGCTGCCTATCATGTCCTTCGGTATCTTCTTTCCGACCCTGGTTTAGGGATTTTCCTCAATTTTTTCCCTTCTTTCACCTTATTGGCCTTTTGTGACTCTGACTGGGCTACTTGTCCTGACTTTCGCCTGTTCGTCGGTGGTTTCTACATTAGCCTCGGTGATAGTCCTATTTCTTGGAAGTCGAAAAAGCAACCATCTCTTTCGCTTTCCTTTGCCAAAGTGGAGTATAGGTCTATGCGTCGTGTTATTGCCGAGTTAACATGGCTTGTCCGTCTTCTTTCGGATCTTACATTGTCCCCTTCTCTACCCATTTCTCTTCATTCCGACACCCGTGCCGCGATTCATATCGCCAAAAATCCTATTTTTCATGAGCGGACGAAGCATGTTGACTTAGATTGTTATTTCGTCCGGAAACAATATCTTGTCGGTTTGATTTCTTTATTATTTCTTCCTTCGTCTTCCCAGTTAGCGGATCTTTTTACTAAGCCTCTTCCAGGTACCTCTCATCATTTTCTGTTAAACAAATTGAGTGTTCGTTCCTCCCCCTCCAATTTGAGGGGGTGTTGGAATTACAGATGATGAAAATCCATTAGAGAAGAAAGATAACAAAGGTTTTGTTACGGAGAAGAAGAGTCTTTCGGACATAGATATTGCAAAATTGAAAAGAGCAAAGTAAAAATGAAGAGTGAAGAAATCATTATATTTCTCTAGACACGCTCTCAACAGTTGGCCCCAATACAGAACCTTCCACAATTTTCTGTTCTTGTAAATATTATCTTTCCATTTATGTTTTATTAATTGTAAATAATAGTTTGTTACAAGTTAGCCAATTAAGATAGGACACCTGTTAGTCTGTTAGGATTTTTATTCCTTGTATTTCCTATATATACATTTGCTATGCAGAAATGAAATACACAGAAAATTTTAGCTCAATCTTTCTTCATCTATTCAATCAATTAGTTTTTGGAGTCTCAAAATCTCTAAGGTCCATAACCCTTGGTGATTTACAACACCTTAAAATTATTCATGCTCGAGTATTAGGTATATCAATGGTTCAATCACTAGAAGAAAAACTTGGGTAAAACTTATATATACATACATGTTAATAATCTTGATCTGTGTGGCACTATAATGATAGTTGATAGAGTCTCGAACGATCAATTAGAGATCGTCCTTGACTATTTAAGAACGTGAATGTCAGGATTCCTAGTTTATGATTTTGAAGTCACGCGTATCATATTTCTTTCTATCAATTCATTTACGCTTTAACCTATTTTAAATAGAATCTTAAAAATTAAGCCCAAATTAATCTTCAATTTCAATATGTTTTAAGACTCTTTATTTGCGCTGCTGCTTGGGGTGTACAAAATCGAATCGAAAATTGAACCAAACCGCAAATTGAAAAAAACCCTGACTAGTGGTTTGGTTTGGTATTGAAAAAAAAATCCGACTATATTTGGGTTGGTTTGGTTTTAATTTTAAAAAACCAACCCGACATTATATATATATAATTTTAAAATTTTATTTTATACATAAATATATTTACTTTAATATAATTTTTAAATATTTCTTATACTTTTTCATAGTTTTTATCTTTTAATATATTATTTCAAGTTTGAAACTTAGAATTCTGAATGGTCTAATAAAGATTATAGTCTACAGATGTTAGTAATTTTAATAAAGCTTAAATCAAAATCAAATTAATACTAATGCAAAAAGAAAATCAATTCAACACTAAGAATGACAATAATATTGAATATTTGTTCTTTAGTTTTACATTGGTTTAGACAATTAAAATACATAATCTAATTTTAATTTACTTTAATATTTAGTCATGTAACTAATACTTATTAAACTTATTTTAGCATGATTTAGCACTTTTAAATTATGATCATTTTCATTATGACTTGTTAATTTGCAATATTTATTTTACGCAATTTCATTATTATTATTTTTGTTGGATATTTTAGTGTCATTAATCATATCATATTTTGTGTTGTTTTTTTAAGAAACACCTTAGATAGTTGTATTTTGGTAGGACTAAAGAAATATTTGAAGTATAAGTAAATTACATGTTTGTATGAATACTTTATCGGAAAAACCCGAAACAACCCAAAAATCCGAAAAACTCGAAAAAATCCGAGGTTGAAAAACCCAAATTTTATTGGTTTGGTTTGGTTTATAAATTTAAAAATCCAACACAAATGGTTTGGTTTGATATTTGAAAAACTCGAACCAACTCGGCCATGTACACCCCTAGTTGCTGCAATATATGTTCTCATATTAAATATATGAATTAGTATCTACTTTATAACTTCTAGGATATATCTATCCATTCTTTTCAATTGTAAATTAAAATTTTTGCTTTTCTAGAACCAAAATAACCGAAAGAAATCAAACTGTATTTTTTCCCATAGAATACATATTGAGTGAGTCATCTTACATATATATTTATTTGGTTGGTATAATGTTTGGTGATTTTCCACTTTGAAATTAAAAAAAAACTTATTTTATTATTATTATTATTATTATTTTCTTAAGTTGTAATTCAAATTATGGTTTCAAAAGATAAATATAAATAAGTTAATATAATTAATTTGAGCCCAAAGTAAATTTAGACGGTTTATAACCTAACGCAACTTATAGCTTCAACTTTTCAAAACTTTAACGCAACTTATAGCTTCAACTTGGCTTCAAACTTTAATGATCTTTGGACTCAAGTGGTTGGAAATAAGTATGTCAAAATTAAAGTGTATTGAATTGACAATCTAACCAGTATATATCCTATTTCTAGAAAAGTAATATGAAAAGCTAAATGTATTTTTACTTATGAGGGCCAAATGGAATTTGAGTGACAAAAGATTTCATAAATTTTTGATTTGATTAATGATGGTGTGGCAATGGGTCTTTCATTGACAAAGTTACTATCGATATTAAATGAATTGACACGACTACTTTTTCACAATCTTAGCTTCTTACATTGAAATTTGAATCATCTACAACATATTTTT
>JAJONR010013837.1:0-18722 GCA_029582245.1 Solanum etuberosum
CCCCCCCCGTGAATTTATATTAACTACTCCTTCGATTCATTTTATCTTGTCCACTTTAACTTTACACGTCCCTTGAAAAAAAATGATTGATACGAGTATATTATTACAATATTTATATGGATTAATATTTAGTATATAATTAATATCAAGAAGTAAGACAAGAATTATTTAAGCAAATGACACGTGTCAATGTATCACTGGAAATTCCAGTTTGTTACCATGGACTTGCTCGTACTGAATCATACCCTTTCTTCATCGCCAGCACGTGCAGTAGTTCGGTGCTCCACATGGTTCGTCTTTCAGACATATAGATATTAATGTGAAAGGACAATTTTGCCCCTCAGGAACGTAGATGTTGCCACGTCACTTACATGAAAAGATGCTAATAATTGAACTTTGTTTAAGTCAACTTGGTGTAAAAAAATAAAAATAAAAGATTAAAGTTAACATCAATTTTGAATCTTATAGATTAAAGTTAACATCAATTTTGAATCTTATAATCTATGCCCTTTAACTCGTTACCGTTGGATCATTAAGGTCGACTTTTGTTCATGCGTATCGGATGGGCTTGTAGTTAAGCTCTTTTTTTTTCTTTTTACCTTCGAGCGTTAAATTGTCCTGATACAAATTGTCTATCCATTTAACCTGTAGATCTTAATACAAGGTTAAATCGTTGCTTGGCTAAATTTTTGCACGCCTTTATTATCTTTTGAACAGCCTATGCTCCATAGAAATTGTCTACTCTGAGACTGTCCCTTGACATGTAGGTCTTATACAAGGTTAAAAGTCTAAACTTTTCAGAGTGGTATCTCATTGATGGCTCGGCCCACCTAAATATATGAATATCCCAATTTTCACCTTCTTTTTTTTCATTTTCCTAATTCCTCAATTACTTTGATCCTTTCACTTCTAAATTTCACTGATTTTTCTTATTTGTTAACTCTTTCGTTATTCAATTATGCCAGTGTTATATAAAACTTGTATTACTATTCCTTTTTAAGGTAATATACTTTTAAAAGTAGTTAAAACGTAATATATTTCTCAATTATCAAGAGCAAACACACTTATTTTAATCAATTATATCCCAAAAGAGTCGGGTGATTAATTTAATATACTTTGACCAATAATTAGGAGCCACTTTTTATTTAGTTATTCAATAATTTCCTATCCAAAAATCTTGTTAATATTTTCTATTTTCTCCTAATAGGGTGGAGCTAAAAGGTCGGTTTTACCAACTCAGTCAAACTTAATAGTTTCGATTCAATTTTTATATTTTTACAAATTCTTTTTTTTTAAATTTAATTTTATACATGTTTAAAAAATCATAAAATTTAAATTTGTCCTGGTTTCCGAGGTTATTGGGCATAATTTTCTTCTTGTTAGAAGTAAAATGTGAAGGCCCATTGGGCTGAAGAAAATGGGCTTGGAGTGATTGACAGCCAGCCCATCAGTATGAGGATCTAATTGTAATCACCTTTTTAATGGTTTCACTACCTTAAAAAGGGTTGTTTAGTATGCGGTCTAAATTTTTGTTTAACTCGTTTTTTATCTGTATTTGTTCGTTTGTCACTCCTAGTAAATATCATTATTTAACATAGAATCTTCAAACATGTTCTTCAATATTATGATGGAACATTGCTTGAATTGAAGTAAGTAATCTTTCATCCTTAATTAAAGATCTTGAATTGAGCTTTAGTACTAAGTTGCTTTTAATAAAAAGTGTTTTACCCCTCAAAGTGAGACTTTCTAACGAGATTCAAATTAATCGGGCTCCAAAATAAATATTGAATATTGGGTGAAATTTTTTTTAAAAAAAAAGGTTACAAGGAACATGAAGTAAAGGGTTTTGTTAAGGGTATTCTAAGATATTCAAGATTTAGTTTATACTTTTTTTTCAAAGATTTCGAGTATTGTATGTTTTGTGAACTCTACAATATATGCTAAATGCTCAAATTTTCGTAAATAGTCTCGATTTGTGATGAAAAATCTCACATCAATAGATAAAATAATTGATAATCTCTTTTATGTGATTTAGACAATCCTCTATTTTAGAAATATCGCTAAATTAGACTCACCCCATTTGCCTTGATAACAATTTGTCTTAACTATCAATTTATTAACTAGTAAATTAATTAAGCAGAATTTTTCAAACTTATTCGGAAATATGAGTTTTTTTTTTTAGTCGAGATTTTATCAAAAATAACATCTACCTTGCAAATTCAAAGATAAAATTTGCACATGCACTCAGCTTTTACAAATCTTACTTATAAAAATATACTGAATATATTATTATATTATCGCTCAAACACAACCAAAGGGTCAAGAAAACTAAGTGAATGTATGCTAAAATTTCTTTTGGGGAAAATGTGTCTAATATTTTTTTAAAAAAACTATATCAAAATAAATAAATTTGGTTTTACTTAAAAAGAGAGTATGTCATAAACTAGTTCTTCACAAAATAGGCAAAAACTCTATTTGAGATTGATTACATCTTTCTAGACATCAAAGGTAAAAATAAAATAGACATTAAAATATAAAGGAGATTTTTAATAATATATTCCACTAATCAATAATCTTCATCTCTAATCAATTTTAGCCTCTGCACTGACCCAACAAAAGTCCTGCAAAAAATCACAAATTCCCAAATTAATTATAATTTCATAAAAAATAAATAAAAAATTGAAATTGATTAAATTTTTTTAGACATACCTCCATGGTACATCACCAGCAAGAAGCCAATCACCTTCTTTATCCTGATAAGTAAGTTTATAAACATCACCATTTTCTTTACCTGTAATAAATTAAAAAAATTAGAAAATCAATTTACTAATTTCCCCCAAAAAATAAAAACTACCTAAACAACAAATAATCAATTCAGATATTCACGATTAAGAAGTACTAGATTCAATTTCGAATAGACCTCAAAAGAAGAAATGAAGAGTAAATTCTTATAAAACGTCTATTATATTGAATTTATCTGATAGTCCCCATTTTAAAAACGTTCAATGCCAAAATCACTAAACAAATACGTCGTCAATTTCGGGAGTATATAACAACAACATACTCAATGTAATCCATAAGCAGGATTTGAAAAAAGATCAAATATATGTAGGTAAAATAACATTCGAGATTACGCAAAATTATTTATACTTACTTTTTCCAAACATGGAAATTAAGGTGTCATTGAGTGTGTTGTAAGAGTGAAAAAGACTCAAGTCAATTTTTCTTGCAATTCCAACTCCTTCCATTTTCACTTTCACATACTTATATATTGATCCTCTGCCACCACTGCCGCCGCCAACGCCGCCGTTCTCCACCGTGACATAGTTCATCGCGCCGCGGCGGCTCTGGTGGTGGAGCTTCTTCCTTAATGAATTAATTGGTGGCCACCCCACTACCCCATCTTCATCACCATCTTTACTGTTCAATCAAATGTCAAACAATGTCAACATTTCTTGAAAAATATTCATAACAAAAGCTAACGTTTGACTATAAATTTTACTAGTCTTCGAATATCTGTTTAACCATGAACTTTGATCGTCAAATATTTTCAAAAATTGACTCAAACACTTTTAATGTACTCACGAAAATTCAATTTTTTCAGAGTAAAATGTATGTCCAAACATAATTTCAACGTCAAAATCATTGGTTCAAAATAATGGATACTATTTTGTTAGAAATATACCTTTTAAGTTCATTGTTTTGATCATCATTATGTTTGTCCCAAACAAGCAAAGGCAAAGTTTGAAGAACTTTGACATCATTTTCATCTTGAACATCAAGAATTTCACTTGATCTTCCTTTCTTGATATTGTTATTCAAATTGAAGTTATACCCTTTTGTTGAATTTCCACATAGAGTAAGCCCCAATTGAAGCTCCATCATAGTTCAAACAAATGACAAAAAACTTTTTGTTATCAAATAATATTTTTATGTATGTGTATATATATATTTATTTCACTCCACCCCCACCCCCACCCCCACCCCCACCCTTTTAGGGTTGGGTGGGGGTCATGGGGGAAATTTGTAGACAAAGAAGTGAATAAGGGGCAAGAGTTTATCAAGTATGTCTCTATCATTGCTATACTTTTAGCCGACCCAATGGACACTAAGAATCCTTTTTTGGGCAGACAATAAACTTCTTTATTATTTAATGTTGTGTTTTATAAATTGTACCAACACGTATTCAATGCGCGTGCATGCATTTTCTCTACCCTCACTTTATATTGATCTACAATTTTTTTTTACCCAAAGAAAGTTATTGCATGTTTTCCTATTTTGGATTTGAGTTTTTCCTTCTCTGTCTAATAAAAGTTGTCCATTATATTAAAAATAATTATTTAATAATATTTGTCTAATTAAGAGATAATTTACCCTTTTATGTTAATTTTACTCTTGCTATTAAATAATATTTATATCTAACGCATTATTTAAAACATTAAATTTAATAAAGTCAAAGGATAATACAGTAATAGAGTAATGCTAAATGACCAGAAATTTAAAAAGTCTATAATATTTTTTTATTTTAAAATAAACTGATCTTTTTTCTATTTTTTAATTAAAAGGTATTAAAATTAAAAGGGTAAAAATGTTTTAAAAAGTAAAATAACATTAGGTAAAATACAATTCTGGCCAAAAGAATTTTTCCATTGTAATATTACCCTTATTATTTATTGTTTTTTAAAGGATAAAAAGTATTCCGTGAAAAGTCATTGGCAACAAACATAATTAATATGAATTTGAAAAAAGAGGAAGAAAACAAAAGAAAAATATTATTGATTTGTGTATGAAAAACTACTATTACTATTTATAATTGGAAGTAACTTCGGGAGAGCAAGCTCAAACAAAAATTGTATAAAATATGTATATAATAGTTTAAATTTTGTACAACAAACTAGAAATGATATTTAGTCCGAAACAACAAAAATGATTAGGATAATTCTAATTTTTGAAAAAATTTCAAATACTAAAATTTGGCCTAAATTCTAGTTTTTTTCTTTCTAGAACTTGGAATGTTTACAAATTATATGGTCTCCTAAATTTTCATAAATAATATATTTATGACCAAGTAATTTGATTGCGTAAATATTTTTTAAAATTGTAAGTGGATAGACTTAAATTCTTCCCTGTTTGAATGTTATCTTTATTTTTGTCTGAGGCAACATTTCATTCAGTCAGAAACTGTTCAAACTTGTCCTACCTGTTTCTTTTTATGGTTCTAACTTGAGCATGCACAACTTGATGTATTCACTTTTTTAAGAAATAAGTTGCCTTAAGGGATTAAAGTTTGCTTGTATTATAATATATCTTTACCTTTTCTTTCGAGAAATTAATAAAATGAATTGAGAATCATGAGATTTTAGATTTAAATATTAAATAATTATTTTCATCTACATTTTACAAAGCTATCAGATATCAATTGCTTCATAGAACTAGTTGAGATATATAAAACTAGCTCAATACCACAATTATCACAAAAGAGATTAAAAAAATTGAAGTCTAAGACTCAATTTTGGTCTTAGCTGATAAGTAAGCATTTCAAATTTAAATAGTTCAACTTGATTTTAATGAACAACTAAAACTACAATTCATTTCCATTGTATTTTGTGGTCCTTGGACACCTAAACCCGACGTAATACATAAATTTGAAGGTGTCTAAATAAGCGTTTTGTAATTAATTGATGTGTTCAATCGACACAACGAAAATGAGTTAAAATATATGTATACTCAAAGTTAGAATATGGTCTATATATTATGTTAAATTATTAGAGATAAGTCTCAAAAACACACCTAAACTATTCCATTTTTTTGAGTTTCAGTTGTGGAGAGTGTGAAACTACACACATTGTGAGGAGCGTGAAAGCAAGTAGACTAAACTCCAATAACAGCCAAAACCCTAGATTTCTGAGCCCTCCTCCCCACTTATTCTAGGCAAAAAATAGGTAGTGTCTTTCTTCCTCAACAAAAATTTACACTTAAAAAAATTATGTTTGGGTGATACATATTCGAAGCGAAATTAAAATTTGAAATTTATGAATTATTTAAATTATTAAATAAATAATATATAATATTAAATAATTTTAATGAAAAATAGAGTTTAAATTAAAATGGTTAGATTCAATTGAATTCATACCTTAAATAACAGAGTCATAATTTAAAATTTAAAACTTAAAGTTAGAGATTCTTAAATTTGTTAGACATGCAAAATTAAAATATGAATTTTTAAATAATTTTAAAACTATTTTAAGATAAATGAAATTTTAAATAAAACATTACACTTTTATAATTTTTTATCAAACAAATAATATTATTAAATATTTATTTTTTATAAAAAAAAAAGACTAAATGAATTTATATCGTATTCCCTTCGTTCCTCTTTATATATCACCATTTTAGATTTCATGTGCATTAAGAAACTTATGTTTTCTTGAAGTCATGTTTTCAATCAATGAACATGAATTAATTTATTTTGATTAATTAATTTGACCAATGAACATAAATTATTTATATAGTTTTTCTATGTTGGCCTGGTCAATACTCATAAGAATAAAATAGAAAGAATAGTGTCAGTTATGTATTGATTTTGTAAAATAACAAATATTAAAGATTATCTATTTTCAATAAAAACGATATATAAATAGAAACGAAGTGTGTATAAATTAAGACAGACAGAGTAATAAAAGTATAGACACACACTCTCAAAGGCTCAAGAGAAAGCCAAAAGAAAAGTGGGGTCCATTAAAGTTCCCATTTCATGTAAATTTGTATTCCTCCCTCTAGACATGCTTTGAAGTTTGAACTTGTGTTTGTTGTACTGCATTCACTGCATTTTGCATGTCTTTGAACTTTGCAATTAAATATAAATAAATTAAAATTATAAGAAAATAAAATAGTAAGATATAAAATAATAAAAATAGTATATAGTTATTTCGTTTTAATTTATATGAGTTAGTTTGACTTGATATTAAGTTCAGAAAAAAAGAATTTTTTTTGTAACTTATTGTCTAAAATAAGTCATGTATATTTGTGTGATTATAAATCATTTCAGTAAGGGTAAAATGAACATTTTAAAGTATAATTGTTACTAAATATAAAAATATGTCATTTTTTTGGGACTGGCTAAAAAAGTAAGTCATATAAATCGAGACAGAAGAAATAATACAAGTTGAATAATAAGTGACTATGCGATTATTAAAAGTAATACACATTAAAGAGAAGATAAGAGGAGAAGGTTAGTAAGCCCTATATCTCTCGTATAAAATGAGTCAACAATCAATTATCTATTAATTTTTTATCCTAATTATTTATTATCGTCGTCTTATTTATGATCATATCTGAATCTAATATTTTTGACAAGAATTATCAATACAAATATTAGATTTACATTTATAATTTTAATAATGTAATGAATTAATTAGAGCTAAAATATTTAAAGGTTGTCCCCATTTAATTTAAATAATGGATTCCTAAAAAAAATACAGAAAATATAAGATTTTTTTTCTTCTGAAATTATATTGAATAATCGATTAAAATAGTCTAATGAGAAAGCATATGTTCACGTTCGTAGTTCAATAATGTTATTTTAGAATCCGTATCTTGAAGAAAGATTCCCATTAATTACTAATACCCCTCCTATGATAATCCCATTTCTTGTTAATCTAAACGATTTTATCCAAAACAACAAAAACCTAAGACACTCGAAAAATTAAAACGAGATGAACAATAATTAAAGAATAAACAAATCGTGTTTAATTATGTTTACATGCATGCATTAAGCCAATTAATATAACCTTGGATTAATAAAACAAGGTATGATACATTATTAATTGATTATTTTATTTGAAGTAAGGACCATGGAAGAAACAAGGATGTGTCTTCATGTCGTAATAAAAATACGAAAAAGTAGATAGAATATAAACATAAGAATAAGAATAATAAAATAATTAGGAGACATATGTTCCCAATTTGGACAAAGGAAAATTCTTGTTTTGTTTATGTTTGGTCCCATAAAGATAATTTCATATATTTGATCGCGATCTTTTTAGAGTCAAGCAAGTTTTTCTGTCGTATTTTTCTTTATATACCTTTATAAATTAAATAACACTAGTAATATATTATGAGGATTCATTATGAATTGACAAGTTTTATCTTGACTATCGGCCTATTGCGATCCTCCTTCTTTATTCGAATATAGAATCAGCAGTGTAAGCAAACTCATACCGGCGGAGTTATAGCACTTTTAACCTTTTTATATGAGTTACAAATATTTTAAATTATTAGTTATTGTAACATATAGTACTTGTATTAAAAAATTTAGTCAGAATTTACAATTATAACTGGAAAATTTTAACTCATAAAATCTGAACTATACAACAATAACATCTAGTGTGATCTTATAAGTGACCAGATCTGAAAAAGTGGTGTGTATGCAGACCTTATTCTACTTTATTAAGGTAGAATTATTATTTTTTCCGATAAATCTCCAACTCAAAAATAATACTATTTTCAAAGACAAAATTCAAATTATATGTCAAATAAATAAAATGTGGAGACATATGTTCCCAATATGGGCTAGAGAAATTATTTTCTTGTTAAGTTTATGTTTTGGTCCCATAAATAAAATAAAATATACTTTATGTAATGGCTGCATCACTTACAACACAAGATAGATGACATTACTAATGTTGCAAGAAATGAACTCGACAATATTGTCCCCTTCTAATTAAATAAATTCAAAATATCTTATGTTATATTATTTTCAAATTTATATTAGGAAGAAACAAAGGTCACGTGAATTGCATGTGATAGTTTCAAAAACCTACACGAATGGCATTAATGTGTCACTCATATTCCAACAAATAATTAGTTGTCTATTATGATTAGTCCTAATCTATCCATTTGACTTGATGACACGTGTAAATTCTAGATTAGGGGTCGGATCCAAAAAAAAAAAAAACTAAATAAATTGATTTATATTTTTTACGGTTTTAGCATTGAATTTATTGTATTATTTGAAATTTTAAATTTAAAACTTAGGGTTATCCTTCAATTATGAGAAATAAATTATGATTTTAATTCTTGTGACATTGACTAAGCAGGCTCAGGGGCGGAGCTAATGTGTTGATTACGGGTTCGGACAAACCCAATAATTTTGATGTAACCACTAAATTTGTAGTAAGAAATTCATTGAATACATTAAATTATCAATTTAGAATGCAAAAACTTATAAGAATTAGAAATTTGAATGTATAAACTTTAAAATTATGCTTCTGCCTCTGAGTAGATTTGACCTTTTAATTATTTAAAATATGCATTTTCACCTATATGCTTTGCGAATATATACAATTTAACATGGTTATTGATTAACCCACCACTTAATTAGTTAATTATACATGTATTATGTCAAGTTTGTATTATTACTCTATGTTTGTTAAGTAGTAATATAGTTCTAAAAAGTATTTCAATCAAAACATATTTTCTTCCTAAGGGACCAAAAACATGCATTTTAATAAATTGAAGGTTAAATGTGTTTTGCTGAATATTTCAAGGACTAAAGTCAGAATTTACCAATCATCTAGGGATCGAAAGTGCTATTATTCCTAAGAGTTATCTAGTAAATAACTTTTTATATATACATACATTTATATTATATTCTGTTTATATACTGATTTCAATCGAACCCGTGAAAGCTACGGTACATTTGTCATGTATTCCCATGATAGTTTATATTCATGAATTAAAAATTAAAGGACCACCTAAAATTTGTATTTTTTGAACAATATCAAAGACTAATTAGTCTCAAATGGTCCTAATATATTTGTACCTTATCATAATGGTATAATTTTGAATAAAACAATTTCATTGAATCTAGTCACAAATGGTTGGAATGATGTTGAAAATTCATATAGGAAAAAAAATGTGTATACCACTTAATTATCTTTATAAAAAGATTGAGTGGACATTGTGTTACAAGTAATTTTCAATGAGGTCAAAAGTTATGATAAAGATATTAATAATTAAGAATCTTTAATTCCCTATTATAGTAGACAGGTCCCCTACTAGGGGTAGGAGATTAACACTACAATTAGGTCCCCCTTTTGACTCTATTATTGTACATATAGTCAAAATGTACCAACAAATTTGCTAGATTAAACTAATTTGGATAGTTGTTACCCGTTGTATTGTTAGTTTAAATTTAGTGTTTGTTTTGATTGTTATTTAAATTATATTGTATCACAGTTTAAAGTCCATTGCTAGGTAACGAGGAAAAGATCTATTTTATGTAATGACTGATTTGGTGTGATCGCGTCGTTACGTTAATATTTTCTTTTTCATTTATTATTTAATTATTCTATTTTATCTTTTACCCTATGATCTTTTCATAGTAGCTCTAGCTACCTCGTACCCTACTTTTCTTGTAGCTTTATCATTCAAATTATTAATATGTGACATTATGTAACAATGGAGAACGATACAATCTATTCAAACACTATATTCATTAGAATAATACAATATAATACATTTTGAAACAATACATAACAACCATCCAAACAGAGTGTTAAGTAGGACAAAAAAAAAGATTAATACTACGTGGGTTTCCGGCATGAATTTCGAGAGTCGAATAGTTTAATTTTGAGTGCGAATTCGGGTATGGGATCTTCAATTTTTTTGGGATGAAATTTATATATTTGAAAACTACGTAAAAAGTATTATAAATCACAATAATTGAGAATTCAAAGAATGTGAAAGATATATGAAAATTACGGTCAAATATACACTTGTTTGAGTCTCAAAAATTTGAAAGGTGCTACGTAAATTGGATGGAAGGGAGTAGCATTTTTGATCCCTTAATTATTGATAGATTTTAATTTAAGATTTTATTATTTTATGTGGAAAAGTATAAAATTATTGTTTTTTTTGTGAGCTTAAATTATTGGTTTTTATTGTGCGTCTAAAATGATCTAATAATGCAGAAGTTTGATATAGATTACACAATTGATATTGATATATATATGAGCCTAGTTAAATTTTACAGTCTAAAAATAATTAATGCTTAAATTTAAAGAGCTGGATTCTAAATTTAAATTTTACTAGTTTAATTTTAAAGATTTTTGGTGTATTGAATTCGTCGTATAAGCTTATACACACATTAAAAATATTGAGTTCAAATGAATCTAATCAAATTCGGTGATAATTCTTTACTCGTATCCTTTCAGAGCTAGGTAAGTAAGCTTCAAAGACATTTTTCCTATCCATTCTATGTGATGAGTAAATCCCCGTAAAATAAATAAATTCCGTATAGCTTATGATTGGACGTAACAATTAAGATTTTCTCTAAATGACAAAACCTAACAAAAGAAATTAAAAAAAAAGAATCGAATCTCATTCATTTTCAAATAAGATTTACTCTACTTGCGCATCCACAAATGAACTGTTATGTCTCCATTGTGACCTCAAATCTTCTATTATATATTATATATAGATATAAATTTACATATTTGAAACTACGTAGTAATAATAATAATAATAATAATAATAATAACATATCCAGTAAAATCTCACTAAATATAATCTAAAGAGGGGAAAACCTTACTACTACCTCGTGGAGTTAGTCATTTGAAACTACATGAATAAAATTATAAATAGGTAAAACTTCTTATAGGGAAAAAAAATATTTTTTTCTATTGGCTTGTTTCCTAATTTTAATTAATTAAATTAAAAAGAGGGAACAAGAAAGAAAAAAAAAAGAATGTAAAAAGTAAAAACTTGAAAAGCAAGGGAAAAGACATTAAATTTGTTTTTGTAGAGTTTAAACAGCAACAAATAGTAGTGAAAATGTAGGCTATGCCACCATTTACACAGACAACATGTTTTAGTGAATAATTAATGATTTCAAATTCTCTCATTTTGACTACTTTGTGTTTGCTTCTTTACATTTTATTTTTATTTGTCTCAAAAAAACATCACTAGGCAAAGATTCAGCCCATTCACTTCTTGTTTTTTTTACCGTAGCTGGTTAAAATTATGCTGATATTAATTACATAAAGATTAATTATAATAGGATATAGTTATTTTATTTTTTATTTTATATAAGATAATACATAAAATTTCTAATATTTTATGCATATATTAGTATATAAGTTTTTTTAATTGCAAACTATATACCAAATTAATTTTATAGATAAATACTTACCTACAAATGAACTACTATGTAGAATTTGATACTTGTATAATACACATCCAAATCATATTAAATGATTTATTTGAAATTTTGGTGGACATATTTATTTCGTGCATTCATGGATGATCTCTATCTCGCTTGGTGAATAAATATCTTTTTCGATTGTTGGATCAACATCGATTTCGTGCTTGATTTGGAGAGCTCTTTCTCCATCCATCAAATCAAGTAAATAAATAGAAAGAGACAAATTCAAATTAGAAAAAGAACACACTAAGATATTTCTTTCATGTTTAGAAATATATACCTGATCAAAAATTCCAAAATTCACAAATTTGAAAACATCACTTCAAATTATGCATAAAAATTCAAAATAACTTTAATATGTATTCATACATAATTTCAATTTTCAATTTTTTTTATTTTTTTTAATATTCACAATTTTCACGATCAAACGCTTCCGCCCAAAAGTAAAAAAAATACAAAAGAATGAAGTGGTCACAAGAAACTATCAAGTCAAGCCCAGACAACAGGCCGCCTTGTCAGTAGGATTTGGTCCATTTTCTTATCATTAAATTGTAGCTTTGAGTCCATGCATTTTTTGGTGTTTTAAAAGGAATATAAAGATTTTTTTTGTTGTTTAAAGTTATGCAATAATTGTTTTTATTTTATGACACTATAATTATTGTATATAAGTACCATAGTAAATAAATTGTAGGAAATGGTCCAAGTAATATAAAATAGTTGAACTAAGTAATTAATTTTGTTATTCAGCCCATCCTGACTTGCCCTAAACATATCTAATACAAATTCTAGTTAGCCCATCAAACCAAAATAATCTATTTTTGAAGAGAAAGAAGATTTAGTTATGACAGTCTAATTCGAATTATGATATTTGATCAATTAGTTTATCAACATGATTAAAGTATATATATATATATATATATATATATATACTATTTTTATGAATAAGTATATATATTAAATGCAACTTATATGTATATATAATATATATACACTATCATTATGCTTTGCAAGAAAATAATAATCTAAAATCGATAACACGGAAAAAGTCATGTACTAAAACACACAAAAAAACAAAGAAAATCGTCTAATGTCTATTGAGTGACTTCTAAATGCTAAAAAAGTGACGTGAATCGTGTAAAAGCTATACATACTATTCTCTCAGGTCATTATGGAGGTACCTATAAAGTTTTTGCAAAAAAGATTTCTGAAATTCATATCACCAAAAATTTCATATACGTACTAACACACACGAAAAATTAAGAAAATCGACTAATTCCTGTTAAGTGACCCTTAAATGCTAAAAAACTGGCGTGAATCATGGTGAGACTATACATTCTGTTCCCCCAGGTCATTAAGGAGGGTCCATTCAAGTTTTTGCAAAAAAAGTTCCCAAAATTTTTCACAAAAAAATTCATGTATTAACACGTATAAAAATATATATATGAGAAAATCGCTAAAATTCTTGTTGAGTGGCGCCTAAATGATAGAAAAAGTGGCTTGAATCATGATGAGACTATACGTACTATTCCCCAGGTCATTAAGGAGGGTCCTGTAAAGTTTTTGCAAAAAGAGCTTCCGAAATTCATATCACAAAAAAAATCATGTACTAAAACGCATGAAAAATTAAGAAAATCGACTAAATTCTTGTTGAGTGGCCCCTAAATGCTAGAAAAAGTGGCATAAATTATGGTGAGACTATATGTACTATTCCCCCCATGTCATTAAGGAGGGTCTTGTAAAGTTTTATCAAAAAAGTTTCCGAAATTCATATCACCAAAAAATAGATGTACTAACACGGACGAAAAAAACTAAGAAAATCGCCTAAATTCTTGTTGAGTGTCCCCTAAATGCTAGAAAAAGTAACATGAATCATGTTGAGGCTATACATACTGTTCTCCAGATCATTACAGAGGGTCCTATAAAGTTTTTGCAAAAAAAATAATTCAAAATTCATATCACCGAAAAATTCATATACTAACACACACGAGAAACTAATTAAGAAAAATCTCTAACTCCTTTTGAGTGATCCCTAAATGCTAAAAAGGTGATGTAAATCATGGTGAGACAATACATAATGTTTCCCCAGGTCATTATGGCGGGTCCTGTAAAGTTTTTGCAAAAAAAAGTTCCCGAAATTCATATACTAATACATACAAAAAACTGAAAAAATTGACAAATTCCTATTGAGTGACCCCTAAGTGCTAAAAAAGTGGCATGAATCATGGTGAGGCTATACGTATTGTTCCTCAGGTCATTACAGAGGCACCTTTAAAGTTTTTGGGAAAAAAGTTCCCGATATTCATATCACCGAAAAATTTATATACTAACACACACGAAAAATTGAGAAAATCGCCTAATTCCTGTTAAATAGCCCCTAAATACTAAAAAGGTAGTGTGAATCATGGTGAGGCTATACGTACTGTTCCTCAAGGTCAATACGGAGGGTCATGTAAAGTTTTTGCTTAAAAAGTTCCCGAAATCCATATCACCAAAAACTTCATGTACTAACACACACGAAAAATTGAGAAAATCACCTAATTTCGTTTGAGTGGCTTCTAATGCTAAAAGAATGGCGTGAATCATGGTGAGGCTATACGTACTATTCCCCCAGGTCATTACTGCGGCTTTTGTTAAGTTTTTACAAAAAAAGTTTCCGAAATCTATATCACCAAAAAATTCATGTACTAACACACACACGAAAAATTGAGAAAATCAATTAATTCCTGTTGAGTTGCCCTAAATGATAACAAAGTGGCGTGAGTCATGGTGAGTCTATACGTATTGTTCCCCTGGTTATTGCGGAGCGTTTTGTAAAGTTTTTGCAAAAAAATTTCCTAAATCTATATGACCAAAAAAATCATATACTTTATCTTTACACACACGAAAAATTGAGAAAGCCGCCTAATTCTTATTGAGTGACCCCTAAATGCTAAAAAAAAGTGGTTTGAATCATGAGAGGCTATGCATAATGTTCCCCAAGTCATTATAGAGGGTTCTGTAAAGTTTTTCTAAAAATAGATCCCGAAATTTACATCATCAAAAAATTTATGTACTAACTCACACTAAAAATTAAGAAAATCGTCTAGTTCTAAAAATGTATATATATAATAACCACACATATCTTAAGATGATACAAACTAGTCCATACATACTTGGGAAAATGATTAAAACGACATCTAAATTGTAATCGAATTTGCAGTAACATATTCATACTTTATAGAAACGTATTACGGTCCTAGATATTTTTTAAAGAGTTATTTGACATTTATGCAATATGACATAAGTAATAATTCGTTTAGAGAAGAATAAAGTGATTCATAAAATAAAAATCGAAGAGATTTTACTAATTTCTTTATGGTAAAATTGAAGTGTGAAGCAGAGAAGTTTTTTATTTTTTTATTTTATATGTTCAAAGAGGGTAAATGATCAAATCTTTTTATCTTTTTACCTTTTGATCAGCACATGTGTACAAATGAAATTAAAAAAATTAATTTATTATTCAGCTAACCCGATAAATATCTTAGAAATACTTAAAAAATATGTAGGGGGTTCATATGAGGCATGTTAAGTATGAGTGTGTTACGATAAATTCCGTTATATGTATGCATCATTTCTTCAAGTTTAAAACTCTAATCTAGTATAACACAATTGAATCCAACTATCAAGATTTTTAATATAATATTCATGAGATTCAATCCCAACTATGAACATTCAAAACTAGTAGCTTGGTTCTTCACGTTTTCATGTTTCTATAGCAATGGAAGGTCTAGTGTCGGATCCAGGATTTTAAGGTTCAACAAAGGCAGAAAGAGTCTGTGTCCTGAACACAAAAGGAAGGCAAGTTTATCAATGCTTGAACTGATTGATCTAAGTGAGCTACGAGAATAGTCTTCTAGGATCCACTATCTTCTTCTTATGAGGTGTATACTGCCGCTTTAGTTTTCATCAAAGGACATGACAACCCTTTTCTTATTCTGAATTCATAAATTTCAAATCTTGAATTCCTTATGCGGGTACTGGACTCTGGATGAGAGTGAGGGGATGAAACTACCTAGGAATGGCAATGGGTCGGGGTTGAAGTCTTTGCAGGTTTGCCCCACAACCACTTCGCTCCGTTTGCCATCCCTAATATTACATGCAGTAGCTCATTGATAAATTTTAACAGTATCAAAATCCATCTCTACAGTATCTTTTTAGACTGCCGAAAAAGAAAAGAGTGTCATATAAATTAGGATAGGATAAGTGCTATAATTGTGGAAAGAAAGGACACTACACCAGAGATTGCTGGTATAAGAAAGTTGAAGGTAATGTAGCTAGTTCTATCCAAAACAAGAAAGATGAAGAAGAAGCTTGGGATTTTGGGACCTTTTATACAGTTGAAGAAAGCATGCCTTACCAACTAGTAACGCGTTTTAAAGCCGTGCGGGCCTAGGCCCAAAGCGGACAATATCACTAGCGGCTTGAGTATTTCAGGGTCCCCTGTTTGATCTTTGATTCGAGCAATCACAGCAACAATCTGATATACTTGTTGCATTGTTGGCCTTTGATCAGGAATGAATTTTATGCAGTGACTTGCAAGTTCAAGTAGCTGCATTATCATATCATCAAATCCTTGTCCTAACAGTAGTTTGTCCACATCAAGTAGACTTGCAAAAAGAACTGTTGAAATGATTTTGACTTAAAGCAGCTCAATTGGTAAGACTCCTTCCTTGTTAAAAGCTCGAGAAGCACAACCCCAAATCGATAAACATCTTTCTTGGTAGTTGTATAGTATAAAGAGTCTGCTATTGGCAATAGACTCAAGCTCGAATCTATGCAGTAATGTGCATAAATAGACGCATGCATCCTCCTATATGACAATTTGTGTCATAAGGTAAGACTCATATGTCTACTTGTTCAACTTTATACAAGTTTAAGCGTCTACTTGTGTACATTTAAAGTTGGAGGGCATAAATGAAAATGAGGTCAAATTAAATAACACATTTATATATTATGCCTAGAATTTGGTTGGTATGTGCGAGAAGTGGAGCGTTGGTTACAAGTTGAAGTGATATTCGTATGACATATAGGTCACGAGTTCTAACCGTGTAATCACATCATGGTATGTTGACTACATTGCCCCTTGGGGTGTGTCCCTTCTCCGGAACTGTTGCTTGAAATTTGAAAAGATTTGTCAACCCAAAAGACTCAAAAACTGTCTTTTATTATTGCTTTGATTATTAATTTCAGTTAGGTGCCAAAGTAGACTTTATAGGTGATTTGTTGAAAAATTATTATCCATTATAGACTTTAACAATTTAAATAGTCAGCTTAAACCATAATTTAAAATTTTAAAATATCTCAATAACTAAAATAACATATTGTAATAGAAATTTAAGTTTCAAATTTATTCTAAAGATAAACAACTTTTTATGCGAAAAATTACATCAGTAACTGAATGCAAAGTTCATCACTCCTTCTTTGCTTTAATTACTACTATTTAAAAAATTCTCCTACTCAATTTCTGCTTTGACGGTTGGTGCTAATTTTTTTCCATTATTTCTGAACTTACAAAATTTCTTTTTTCTTCTTTTGGTTTTATATTTAAAAAACGCCCTCAATAATCTTATCTTGTTTAGAAGCTCTTTTGAAAGTTTTTTTTCTCTTAAAAATGATAGAATTTGCAAGAGTTGTTGCAAGGACTTCTCTTCCATCACAACATACAAAAACATAGGTTTCAAAATATGATTTACTTTTCACAAACCCACTCTGACAATTTTCATCAGTGAAAATTTATGGAGTGTTGAAAGAGAGACAGTTCAGTTGCTCACAATGGTTGAAAATAGGATAAAAATTGGTATTGGTTGAAAGAAATTTGCGCGTTAAAAATTAGCACGGACTGAAAATAGTCTTGTGTGTTAAAAATAGGGGAAACTAAGCAAATACCCCATATATAAAAGCAAAATAATTACAAACATATACCCCTTTACATTCATACCCCCTAAATAATTACAGTATATACCCCCAACTAATTTCGATTAATTGATACAAAATAAGTATCTATACTGTTTTGGTATCATTAAGGCTGATAATTTCACTTAATTGATACTAAATCATATATATATACTGTATTGGTATCATTAATGTTTCTTGTTCAGAAATTACTCATTATATACTCTAATAGTATCATTGACTAATGAGTAATTTCTGAACAAGAAACATTAATGATACCACAACAATATACATATACTCTTATAGTATCATTGACTAACGAGTAATTTCTGAACATGAAACATTAATGATACCGCAACAATATACATATATTCTTATAGTATCATTGACTAACGAGTAATTTCTAAACATGAAACCTTAATGATACCACAACAATATACATATATTCTTATAGTATCATTGACTAACGAGTAATTTCTAAACATGAAACCTTAATGATACCACAACAATATACATATATTCTTATAATATCATTGACTAACGAGTAATTTCTGAACAGGAAACCTTATTGATACCAATACAATAT
>JAJONR010013838.1:0-17287 GCA_029582245.1 Solanum etuberosum
TGAGTGTATCAATTGGGACATCATTAGATAATCACTACTACAAGACTTTGATGAGAGGAAGAGGGCTGCTGTTTGCTGATCAACAGTTGATGGCTAATGAAAAGACTGCTGCAGCAGTGACAGATTACGCTATTGATGATGGGATTATATTTAGGACAGAGTTTGCTCATGCCATGGCTAAAATGTCCAATATTGGTGTTCTTACTGGATCCAAAGGAGAAGTTCGGCACAATTGCTCCCATCTCAATTCGTAGATTAGATAAATTCATGACTTTTCCTAGTGCTTGGATGATGGCACACACATGTACAGAGTGAATTGTTTGTTTGGATGAATGCTTAGATCACTATCTGTTTTAACAAAGTTTCTCATTCTTGCATATCTTTTTTATGTACATCAATCAACAAATATGTGTGTCTGAGGAATTGCCTTCTCCTAGTGTTTGTGATCAACTTTTTACTTTTGTTTGTAGGTTCAGTTTTTATCATATAGATTAGAATATCAAAAAAAAAATTGTCATCAAAAGTAGTCTGTTAGTTTCTTATTTGTTGGTATGTAGCTGCATTTTTGTTTTCTATTTGCTTCATTAAAGTTCACATATCATTCAAATTAGAAACTTATAAACTGATCATCTCTTGCTTTTATGTTGAAACAATAGGAAGATCGGTGTTAAATGAGCGGGATAGGTTGAAATTGGAGATTGAGTTGGTCCTGACCTGTTCAAGTTTACTTTGAGCTCAATTGGGTTGGGCTCAAATGGGCTTAAAAATGAGTTGGATTTGACCTACTTAATCTCAATAATTTTCCTTCGGTTTGATTCGTATTCCGATCAAAAACTTTATTTCTTAAAAAGATTTCGGACCCGGAGCGGGTACGTTTCATTACCACGAAGTTGAAGAAATAATATATTGTAATTTAAGTTTTATAACCACAATTTAAATTTTAACTCAAAGAAAATTTGAAAAAAGAAGTTATAAATGGATAGATAAATTCTAAAATAGATAGTAATTCATACCTTCAATATAGGAACATATATTACATCAATGCAAATAAAGAGTCTTAAAACGAGTTGAAATTAGAGATTAAATTAGGCTCAATTGAGGATTCTTTTAAAATGGGTTAGGACTTGAATGAGTTGAGATTAAACCCAATTCAAATTATCTTATGCTCAACCCTTAAAATTCTGAGCGATTTACCTATAATTAGGCTATTTTTGACACCTATATGATCCACAATCAGATATTTCCTCCTATGAAGATAGCAAGTATGAAGATAAAAGCAAATGGGAACTTATATTATAAAATCAAGATGAATTAATTCTATCATATCTAGTAGGCTTTTTTTTTTAAAACATATAAGTGGCAATATATATTGGTAGGATTCTCAAGTTATATATTAGCTAGAGATGATTGAAAAGATAGAAAATTATTTGACTATCTTATGAGTTATGGAAAGAAGCCTAACAATTTACCCTTCTAGAACGCGATTTGACAGATTTCTAGACTGACAAGCTTTTAAAAATGAAGTGCATATAACAATTGAAATCTTAGGTGAATTCTACATAGAAATGAGATAGAAAAATGAAGAGCTTTAATCTATATTTAAGACATACATAGTTTACGGACATTGTATATATTATAAGACATAGGTAATTCTTACATCGAAATGATACACACAATTCTTACAAGCAAAAATTGACAAATCTAAAGACGTTGTATCTTAGCTTTCATTGGCAAATTAAATCTTACAACATTAATCTTAGTATTTCATATATCTCCAAAACTTTTGAAGATGCTAAGTTTCAGTTTTGTTTTTATTACATATTATTAAATAACTAGACATAAACATTAAGGTGTATTGATAAATAACCAGATACACTTCAATTTAAGAATGGAGTAGGAATATTCATAATTCAGTTTAAATTAGTTTTTGTTTTTAAAAAGGAAAATTATGTCAATTAAGTCAATTTTTTAAATGTTAGAATCAAAACAAACTATTTAAGTCAGTTTTTCATCACTTTGATTTTTTTATTTTTTTATTTTGTTAATTCAATTTTTTGTCATTTTTTAAATATATATATATATACACATATTACATTGACTATATTTCAACGTAAAGCTATCGTATATATCAATTGCACATTAAGAAAAGAAGAAACTATATAGAGTATGTAATTAAGTAATAATAAATACATTATACATTTTGTGCTTAAAATTATTGTAATTCCATAATCTTAGCAACATATACCTTGTTAAAAAATATAGGGAAAAAAATATCTCTTCCTAGGGAGAAATTCTTACACCAAAATTTATGGACAAGATAATATGTTGTTAAGACTTAAGATTATGGGATTATAGTAATTTTAGCATCAAATATAATTGTATTTATTATTTAAATCATGATTAGTAATTTACTTTGATCAATTAAATCTTTGGCATTAAATTTAACCTATGCCATATGACAACAATCCAAGTAAGAACTTTAGGAAAATTGAGAGAAGAAATATGGTGAGGAGCCGCGTTCATTAGTTGGCATATTCCGCTTTTCATGAGTCAAGAAAGAATATACACACATATATTTATTTATATAGTCGGTTTGATTTGTATTTATTTTTGTAAAATAGAAAAGAGTAGGGATAGAATGTAATTTAAGTCTTACACTATGAGATTTATGTAAGTTATACTTATTATATTGGATCGAACTTTGAAAGTTTCAGATTTTCCAGAAAAGATGGGATCAAAACTTATCGATTATCGAAGTGAAACTTTGGACATATAGACATCCACCCCTAGTGAATTGTTAGCCACACATATATAGTTAACATTAGCGAGTGATATAAATCTCTTGACTGACCTATGCTTATATATTCATAATATTAAGACTTGACGGTGAAAATACATGATTCTTTTAAAAGCTAACATGTGAAATGTTGAACAAATTATAAACATATCTTTTTTCTTCAATACGTAATTATCAATTCTCTTATCAAAGTTTGATTTATCGAACCGAACTTTCGTTCTTAGTATCTACTACTTTCAGTTACCGATTACAAAATTATCAAAATCAAACTTTTAAAAATATCAAACTGAATAGCAAACGTCCACTCCTAATTGTAGATATTTTTGTTTTTGCCATCTACTACTTTCAGTTATCGATTATAAAATTATCGAAACCGAACTTTTAGAAATATCAAACTGAATAGCAAACGCCTACTCCTAATCGTAGATATTTTACCACTTTCCAATTATCGATATCAAACTATTCAAACCAAATAGCAAATGCGCGATCCTAATTGTAGGATATTTTCTTCTACTCGATTTGATTCAATTTTTCAATTTTCGTGATGGATGACCATCATACCCTTCATTATTGGTCAAAAGATTATTTAATACCCAACACAAGACAAAAAGATGTATCTTATTTGATAATAACTCAACCCTGAACTAAGTAAAAGTAGGATCTTTGAAACTTTTCCTTTTTAATCATAATTTTCAGTCAAAAAGATTTGAGTAGAAAGTGTAGGGACTACACAGTCTTCTTTTCTCTTTTTGTCCATTCGGATATCGACAAGATTCATCAGCCAACACTCTCATCACTACAATTTCACTCTTCTCTCAGAGAAACTGTCACACCCACAAGCCTGAAATCACCCTTTATGGAGTATGAAAGAATCGACAAGAGAAATTTACAGGTAAAATTTGAGTTTTTGAGATTGAGAATCTTGCAGAATCAGTGACAATGGAGTAGGATTTGAGTATAAACACTGATTAGTTGTTAATTTGCTTCTTTAATCTGTTTTGTGATCTGGGTTCTTCTTTTTTTTTCATCTCTTTATACAAGCTCCGACCTTTTTGCTCTTTGGTGAAGCGAACACACGATTTCAGGGTGGGAGGTGGAGGGTGTTTAACATCCGAGCAACCCCTTTTGTGATCTGGGTTGAAAGCAAAAAGTTTTTTTTTCTTTTCTTATGTGGGGTTTTCATTTTAAAGGCAAAATTGACATTGTGAGTTTTTACGAATCTTGCTGGGTGAGTGACAATGGAGTAGGGGTAGAAACCCTGATGTGTTATGTACTGCTTGATTGTTAATTTGGTTCTTTATTCGCTTTGTGATCTGGGTTTTTTTACCCCTCCCCGAGGTGGGGGTGCTTACCATCTGAACAAAAGTTTTTCTTTTTTAGATTTCTTTTCCCAATGTGAGTTTTAGTTTGTAGGCAAAATTGACATTATGAGCTTGTTAATGTTGAGGAGTGAGTGACAATGGAGTAGGGTACAAAAACTGATGCTTATGTACTGCTTAGTTGTTAATTTACTTCCTTAATGCTTTGTGATCTGGGTTGAAAGCAAATTTTTTGGCTGTCCCAATAAGGGTTTTAGTTTTCAAGGCAAAATTGTCATTGTGAGCTTGAGAATCTTACAGTGTCAGTGATAATGGAGTAGGGTACAAATGTACTGTTTAGTTGTTAATTTGGTTCTTTATTAGCTTTGTGATCTGGGTTGAAAGCAACTTTTTTCACTTTTTCTCTTTCCCCAATGTGTGTTTTGATTTTCAAGGCAAAAAAAGGTAGAGAGAATGACGCACTGATATATCGTTTTCATCACAATTGGGCTTTTCCTACTTTAGTTATTGTTGGTTTTGTTTGTTTTTTTCTACTTCTTGCATTATTCTCCTTTTGTTTGAAAAAGAAATCAACTTTTGATCCATTGAATCTGCACATAACTATACAGAGCTATCACTTTCTAGGTAAACCCCATTTCTCAATTTAGGAAATTAAGCTTTTTTTTCCTTCCGTTTTGTATGTTTTGTTATAGCTGTCTCCTAGAAAGCTGAGGTCTATGCTACTGGGAGCAGAAAAGAAGAGGAAACAAGAAGGAAGGGATGACGTAGTAGAAGATCAAGAGCTTGAATCTGCTACTGTGTCCTTGAGATCCCATTTGCCTGAGATCCATGACTCTGGTATAGTAATGCATTGACGTTTTGTATATTACGCAATGAGATTTTGTACTTAGGGGGTACCTTCATTTCTTGCTTTAATGCTTACCTTGTTTACACACTATGTTAGATTGAATGCAAGTACTTGTTTTTTGCTTGCCAGGTTGTAATTTGGAGAATTACAAAGATGTAAATGTTGTAAGTGTTGTTCCTGAGAGTTCGACTTCCTTAGCACTTGATTCATCAATGTCATTGGAGATGATTAATGACACGAGAATCAAAGATCAATCTTTGGTTAGTACAAGAATTAGGTCTCAAGATGACAGTAGTTTGGACTGTGATGGTGGAATCGATAGTCTTGGTACTGTATCTCCTCTCTTTGAATTTCAAAAGGCTGAACGGGCAGCACAGAGAGTGCCCCTAGCTCATTTCTCAAAACCTGCTCCTTCCAAATGGGATGATGCGCAAAAATGGATAGCAAGCCCAACATCTAACAGGCCGAAGACTGGGCAGAGCAGTCAAGTTGTTGGATCTCGCAAGACTAGTCATTCTGGATATGGCTATCGGCAACAATCTACAAAAGTTGTAGTTGAGGTTCCTGATCAAAAATTGGTTCCTTATGAGGAGCCTGTTGACACAAAACAGATAGACTCAGGCCAACCAAAGGACAGCGGAGTTCAGAAGTTCGTGAGTTGGGAGGCTGAGCCACACCCAATTGCTGAATCATATGTTAAGCCAATGCTCATGATTGAAACATCCATCGGACAATCAGCAAGTAAGACTAATTTTTTTATGCGCGATACCCTATCAACCAACACCTTGCACTGTAGCTTTGGTCCCTTTACATGTGACTGGAAAAGATTTCTGTCTACTCTTGATATAAATTTGAGTCCAAGAATGAGAAATAGTAGTATTGCTAATTTCAGTGTACTTTTCATAAAGATATTGTTATCATTTCTAGTTTGCATGCTATTGTGTGAAGCACCTTCTATTTTGAGGTTGCACAATTATATTCAATAGTTGTCTCATTTGGCATACTGGGTATTTTGTTGTTGTTGTCTCATTTGACATTCAATTTTTAATGCTTGGCTTCCTCCATGCACTCAAGAAACATTTTGTTCACTTAATGAGATGGTGCACAGAATATTGTTTAGTCTAATAATTGTTGAGAATATCAAAGCAAATATGCTTCAATACATTCCTTTTGAGCCGAGGGTCTATCGAAACAACCTCTCTACCCCACAAAGGTAGGGGTAAGGTCTGTGTACATCCTACCCTCCCCAGACCCCACTTGTGGGATTACACTGGATGTGTTGTTGTTTATCAAAACAAATATAGATACTTGGAGCACTGATAAAAAAATATTGATACTTGAAGCATTCAAATGTTCTTGAATAGCTGAAATCTTATTGAAAATGTAAAAGCCTGTGATTTAGATTCTACATTCAATGGTTGACAGCAAGGTGGTACACATAGAAGATTTAGCTGGCCTCACGGCTGAACATTTCTAGAAGTGCTAGTATACCTCCTTATAGCTGCATAGTTTTGCTTTTTATTATTATAGTCTTCACATTAGGCTGACACACACATTTATTTTTTAAGTTCCTTACATTAGGCTGATATATTTCTTCTTTAAATTCTATCTCCCTTTTCTCAAAGTTTACTTCTCTTCTTAACTCTGCATTGCATGATTAAGCATATGTACCAATGTATTCAAGGAGGAATTATAAAGGGAAGTATCTTTTTAAGGAAAGTAGATAATATAGGGTGGCCGAAAAAGAGCAAGACAAAATCTATTGGGGAGGCAGAGTATGTTATCATTTGGTAAACGTCTTTGCAGTTTGCACTAGATCCTTAATGTTACTAAAAAGTCTGAAGTTGCATGGGGTTTTCATACTCTCAGTAATTGGAAAATGTATGTAACTTTTGGACTTTTGGGTCCTGACTTTTATCATCATGATAATTGAAACTACTCATTTTCAAATTGATCTTCAGTTTATATTTCCTAAGTTAAGCCATCTCACTGAAAGATGGAGAAATATGTTTTTTCTCCTTACCCTTGACTCACTTGAACTTCCTTTGGCATTTACAGTAACTATTTGAGCTTGCGAGACAACAAAGTATTAGCAAATAAGTGAGTAAAATATGATGATTTTCTTACGTGATTGTACTATATTTAGTTGGTATATTCTTGCAACCATGCTTTAATAGCTTCTCTTTTGAGCTCAGGGTCTATCGAAAAGTCTTCCTACCCCACAAAAGTAGGGGTAAGGTCTACATACATCTCCCGGTACAAAAAAAGAAATCACCTAGTTCTAACATTTCAAGAATATTAAAAACTACAATAGATACTACCTTTATTCTCATAAGTTCTATCACAATAGATTTACATCCTTTAAATATCAATGATCAGAAGACTCATACAATCTCATCTCCGAAAAAAGCGAACAACATCTTCTCTACTCACTCAATCAACCATGAATCCAAACCAAACAAACTTCACTTTCTCGCCAATTCCCTTAATTCTAGTGAACGGATTGGCTGTGGGTGCAAACCCCATCTACATGACGCCACTAGTAACCAACACGAACCCATCATCTTGGGTTGAAATGGGTTTCCAAGGCCAATCTCTAACACTGCATGTCTTGATGGAGAATAAAAATTTGATGCTAGTGATACAAAATCCTTCCGTCCTAGCTCAAATTATGTTGGAGGGGATGAGGAGAGCCACAGAGACTTATAACAGTCATATATGGATGTCGACAACCCTTCAGCCACCAATGAACTACCAACTCTTAGGGTTATCGTTCGTTCACATTCCATCCCGGGAGACACCAATGTACACCTCCATGCACCAAACCCATCCAATGGCAACGACAAGCCCCTACCAGGTTACCTGAATATCCAAGACATAGACCCCTTGTACAATCACTAGCAAATTCAAGGACTAGTGCTGGAAACTCGCCAGTGACGGTACGAGGGGTCTATGTTCGGGTAACTTGGTAGGGGGCTTGTCGCTGCCATTGGATGGGTTTGGTGCATGGGGTGTACATTGGTGTCTCCCATGATGGAATGTGAACGAACAAAAACCCTAGGAGTTGGTAGTTCATTGGCGGCTGAGGGGTTGTCGGCATCCATAGATGGTTGTTGTAAGTCTCTATGGCTCTCCTCATCCCCTCTAACACAATTTGAGGTAGTATAGAAGGATTTTGTATTACTAGCATCATTTCTTGATTCTTCATCAAGACATGCAGTGTTAAAGAGTGGCCTTGGAGACCCAAGATGATGAGTTCGTGTTGGTTACTAGGGGCGTCATGTAGATGGGGGTTGTATCCGCAACCAATCCGTCCACTGGTATTAAGGGAATTGGCGGGAAAGTGAAGGTTGTTTGGTTTGGATTCATGGTTGATTGAGTGGATAGAGAAGAGATTGTTCGCTTTTGTCTGAGATAGTATAAGTCTTCCGGTCATTGATATTTATAAGAGGCAAATGTATTGTGGGAATAAAAGTAATATTTATTGTAGCTTCTAATATTCCTGAGATGTTGGAACTTGGAGTTAAAACATTAACCGTTGAAATCTCTATTTAAGAATGACAAGTAAATGCAAAACTTGGGAAAGAAAATGAACAGAATAAATTAGCTCTACAGTGTCTTCTTGTGGACACACTTCTACATTTACTCGAAACAAAAAAGAGGGTAAATTTATTACATGATAGTTGGTCCTTCGTTTCTCTCTTTTATTCTTTCATTTTGTCAGAGCATTTAAACTATAATAAATACTACTAGTTCAGGCGGCTAATCATTCCACTCTTAGTTCCAACATCCTGGGAATATTAAATACTACTTCTATCACAATAGATTTGTTTTCTTTAAATATTAATGATCAGGAGACTCATATCCAACAAAAGCAAACAGCCTTTTCTATACCCAATCAATCAACTATGAATCCAAACCATACAAATTTCACTTTCCTGTTAATTCCCTTAATACAGTGGACAAATTCTTTGCGGGGGTAATCTCCATCTATATGACGCCACTAGTAACCAACACGAACCCATCATCTTGGGTTGAAATGGGTCTCCAAGGCCACTCTCTAACACTGCATGTCTTGATGGAGTATCTATAAATGGTGCTAGTAATACGAAATCCTTTTGTCAAAGTTCAAATTTTGTCGGAGGAATAAGGAGTCATGGAGACTTACAAAAACCATTTATGAATTTCGACAACCCTCCAGCCACCAATGAACTACCAACTCATGGGGTTATTATTCTTCCACATTCCAACATGAGAGACACCAATGTACACTCTCAAGCACCAAACCCATCCAATGGCAACGACAAGGTCCTTTCCAGGCTACCCGAACATCCAAGACATAAACCTCTTGTACCATCACTGGCAAATGCAGGGACTAGCGCAGGAAATCAGGGTTTTCTTCCCAACTACATAACATGCGGGATTAATAAAGAGCACAGGAGCTCCTATGCTCACCATTGATCCCGCTTATATTGTAGTTGGGAAGAAAACCTAGTTCTTGTGCTTGTCCCTACATTTGCCAATGATGGTACAATGAGTTTATGTCTTGGATGTTCGGGTAGCCTGGAAAGGACCTTGTCACTTCCATTGGATGGGTTTGGTGCTTGGGAGTGTACATTGGTGTCTCTCATGTTGGAATGTGGAAGAATAATAACCCCAGGAGTTGGTAGTTCATTGGTGGCCGGAGGGTTGTTGAAATCATAAATGGTTGTTGTAAGTCTCTATGACTCTCTTTATCCCCTCCGACATAATTTGAACATTGATTCATGGTTGATTGATTGCGCAGAGAAGAGGTTGTTCAGTTTTGTCAGAGATGAGATCGTATGAGTCTTCCGGTCATTGATATTTAAAGGAGGCAAATCTATTGTGATATAGTTTATGGGAATAAAAGTAGTATTTATTGTAAGTTTTAATATTTCTAAGATGTTGGAACTAAGAGTAGAAAGATTAACCATTGAAAAATTAGAAGTTTAAATCTCTATTTAAGAATGCCAACTAAATGCAAAACTTGGGAAAGAAAATGTACAGAAGCTCTACCTCAAAACAAAGAAGAGGGTAGATCTATTACATCACCTTATTCATGATAGTTGGTCCTTTCTCTCTTCTATTCTTTCATTATGTCAAAACTACAATAAATACTACTAGTTCAGGCGGTCAATCCTTCTACTCCTAGTTCCAACATTCCAGGAATATTTTTAAACTACAATAAATATTTATTCTATCACAATATATTTGCGTCCTTTAAATATCAATAATTAAATTAGTTTAATTAATTGATTTTAAAAAATGTATTTAGACATTTGATAAATTAAAAAGTCAAAAGAGTGATCTTCCCCAAACCTTTTTCATCTACAGAGCTTCCATCTCCATAATTTCTCTATCATTGTAATCAATGTTTTCTTCACATTTACAACTAATAGTTCATTCATGTCTTTCATTTTCTTCACCAACTTTGGAATGATGAACTTGGATTGTTCATTAACCACACCATCCCTCCAACGAGAATATTTACACTTCTCTAATCCATTGTATGGGCAAGATCAAAATATTCTACCCGGATTATTATCGGACCAAGAAGTTTTCAAAGGGAGCAACAAATTATAAAAGCATCACACTTCCTCATTCAACTTCGAATCATCATTGTCAAACCAAATGCTATTCAAATCCAATTTTACCTCTTCCATGACTAATTAACCCTAATAAAAAAAAACAGAAATTAGAAGCCCTAATTAAAAACAAACAAGACAAACAAAGTAATAAGAAATTAAAGAGAATAATTCGTTAAAGCTTTTCTCTTTGAGCTACAATGGTGATTTGTGTTTGAACAATGGCTATGGGGAAGTAAAAATAGGTAATAGGTATAAAGAAATAAGTCTAAATTAATGAATATTATTACAAAATAAGAATATTATGAAAGAAATTGCACCTTTATTGATACGTAGCAGTTAATGATAGGCTCATATAGTATTTTTTCTTGACCTACACGCTCATCGTACGTGTATTCATGCACTGTTCCAGATGGGCACAAATGTTCCTTTAAAATACATTATTAAGGACTCGCCCAAAGTTTGGGATTGTTACATCGAATTTCGTCAAAGTTCGGTTATATTTTGGACCATTTTCCCATATTTAATATTACAATAAATATTACTTCTACTCCCATATACTCTATAACAATAGATTTGCATCCTTTAAATATCAATGACCAGAAGACTCGTACGATCTCATATCTAACAAAAGTGAACAACCTCTATTCTACTCACTCAATCAACCATGAATCCTAAACAAACAAACTTCACTTTTCCCGCCAATTCCCTTAATACTAGTGGACATACTGATTGTGGGGGCAACCCCTATCTAGATGATGCCACTAATAACCAATACAAACCCTTCATCTTGTGTCGAAATGGGTCTCAAAGGCAACTTTGTAACACTGCATGTCTTGATGGAGAATCAAGAAATGATGCTAGTGATACAAAATCCTTTCATCAAAGCTCAAATTGTGTCGGAGGGGATGAGGAGATCCATGGAGACTTACAACAACCATTTATGAATGTCGACTATCCTTCAACCACCAATGAACTACCAATACTTGGGGTTATCATTCTCTCACATTCCAACATGGGAGACACCAATGTACACTTCCATGCACCAAACCCATCCAATGGCAGCAATCACCCCCCCCCCCCAACCAGGCTACCCGAACATTCAAGATATAGACCCCTTGTACCATCACTGGCAAATGCATGAACTAGCACATGGAACTGGGGCTTTCTTCCCAATTATGAACTAGCGGGATCAATGAAGAGCATTGGAGCTCAGATGCAAAATAAGGTAGCCTCCTCATCTCAGGTACACCCCCTGTAAAACTAATTCCTTTACGACCAGTGAATACAAACACGCAGGAAATAGAAAAAACTTTTGAACTAATGCAAGAAACAAGAACCGGAATAACTATGTTAAAGAAGATAAAAGTAATGATCTACAAAGATAAATACGACAATAAATTCATTCTTATATGTCCCCGAATCTATTAAAAAGTTCAATAGATATCAGGCGACCGTAACTCTCAGATAAGGGACTATGTTTTAGTTATGAATCCAACAGTGAGGAACCTGTATGCAAGGAAGAAATCCAACAAGAACATTCTAATCATGTAACTAGTTTCCATGAATGCAAGAACCTGAATGTTTTTGTTGGTAACTATCCCTGCATTCAGGTTCCTTACTATTGGATTCATTACTAAAACATAGTTCTCTATCTGAGAGTTGTACGGTTGCCTGATATCTATTGGGCTTTTTAATAGATTCAAGGGACAGATAAGGATGAATTTCTTGTCATATTTCTCTTTGTTGATCATTACTTTATACGTAGTTGTTTCGGTTCTTGTTTCTTACATTAGTTCTAAAGTTTCTTCTATTTCCTATGTGTTCGTATTTACTGGTTGTAATGGAACTAGTTTTACAGGGGGGTGTACCTGAGATGAAGAGGCTTCGTTGTTTTGCATCTGAACTTCTGTGCTCTCCATTGATCCCACCTGTCCCGTAGTTCGAAAGATAACCTCGGTTCTCTGGGCTAGTCCCTGCATTTGCCAGTGATGGTACAAGGGTTCTATGTCTTGGATGTTCGGGAAGCCTGGTGGGGGGTGTCAGTGCTATTGGATGGGTTTGGTGCATGGGAGTGTACAGTGGTATCTCCCATGTTGGAATGTGAATAGAACAGTAACCCCGAGAAGTTGGCGATTGAAGGGTTGTCGACATCCATAGATGGTTGTTGTAAGTCTCATGGCTCTCCTCACAATCTGAGCTAGGATTTTGTATCATTAGCATCATTTCTTGATTCTCTATCTAGACATGCAGTGAAAGAGAGTGGCCTTAGAGACCCATTTCGATCCAAGATGATGGGTTCGTGTTGGATACTAGCGCCATCATGTAGATGGGGGTTGCAGCCAATCCTTTCACTGGTATTAAGGGAATTGGTGGTAAAGTTTGTAGTCATGGTTGATTGAGTGGGTATAGAATGAGAGTGGCCTTGGGAACCCATTTTGATCCAAGATGATGGGTTCTTTTTGGATACTAGTGCCATCATGTAGATGGGGGTTGCAGCCAATCCTTTCACTGGTATTAAGGGAATTGGTGGTAAAGTTTGTATTCATGGTTGATTGAATGGTTATAGAAGAGGTTGTTTGCTTTTGTCGAGATGAGATTGTATGGGTCTTCTGGTCATTATTTAAAGGAGGCAACTCTATTGTGAGAGAATTTATGGGAATAGAAGTAATATTTATTGTAGTTCTTAATATTCCTCGGATGTTGGAACTAGGAGTAACCGCTAGAACTCAAAAATTAGAAGTTGAAATCTCTATTTATGAATGAAAAATAAACGCTAACAAAAGAAAATGAACAGAATAAGTCATCTCTATAGTGAAGAAGGTAGATCTATTACATGACCTTTTTCATGATAGGTAACATTGGCATTTCTACATCTCTTCTTATGTTTCAGAAATTCTTTTGATGAATTTCCTGTCCCACTTCCATTTTCTAGATTCTTGCTGGAACTAGATTGGATTTGATGTACTCAATTTTAAGATGTGATGTGTTCTACTAGATTGTAGCTGATAAATCGAAATGTGAAGTATCTATATTACAGTCAAAATGGATGTTCATGAGGCCTAGTTATACGGATGTTCCTGTATGGGAACTTGTACATATGCCCAAAACACAGATAAGATGGAAGATTTGTTACTCATATGAGTGTGCAGATAAATTAGATACTTCTATACACCAACTGTAATAGTTGGATGGATAGAGAGATATAATTCATATAATCATCATGATATCATCATTCATATTCAACCATATATTATACTAAAAGTGGGAAACTCCATAGTTGAAAGTTGGATTACGAAAATGTCCCTAATCATATTAAAAATAACCACTTTGTCCTGATCACTTTACAAATTAACATACATTTTACAAACTAAAACGTTTGTCTTCTATCAATTGGATAATTAATTCAGCTGCACTGAACCGGGAATACTATTTCTATCTGCAGTAATTATTGTAGATAGTTAGTGTGCAAACTGCATACCTTTTATAACTATCAGTTATAGTACCAAAATTTTCATATTACAAAATTTATTTGTTTGGTCTTTTGAGCTTCAATCCGTTAAATATTCTGTACCCTTTTCATATTCTTTACACTTTATAAAAGTCACCACACAATGTCAAACTTCTTTATCATTTTTTTTTCCTCCTTTTCTGTTAGACTGCACAAAAAACTACTACTTTTGCCCTCTTATTTGCTGAGTTGTGCCCAGCATAAGGTAATATTATTCCTTTTCCTTTAAACAAGTCCAGTTTATGCTTACCGCTTGAATATGATTTGTATTTACGAAATAATGTGTGTTGATGATATATTTTTTTCTAATTATTTGACGCACTTTATTTTTTTAGTTTGCTCCAAAAGTATCACGTTGGGAATAATTTCCAAACCAAATTCAAGATTATGTATGTATTTCGTGGGTTTGATTTTATATACAACTTTATTGGTTTGATACTGTGTGATTATTGCCTGCCTAGTGGTCTCTCACTTTTAATCTAAGTTGTGCGGACTCTTCACTTTCGATGCCACACCCTTGTCGGGTTCTCCAAAAATACACTACTTTTGGAGAATCTGACACGCACCCACTGACATTTTTGAAGAGTTCGAGCAACATAGCTTTTAATATAAGTATAGATAGTTTTTTTTTCCCATTATTAACTAATATCAGACCTCAAGTGGTAGCTTTGTAAAGAAAGGAAATAACTCCGAGCATGTATCTCATTTTGTTACATGACAAAAAAGTAATCTTGCATTACAAATATATATTGTATTTGAATCTACTTCCGAACTGAATTATCGTTCAACTTTGCAGGTTCAGAGGATGTCAAATAATTTTACATTTACGAATGAAGTCATGCAACTAGCTTGATTGTTTATCAATTTGAAATTATATTTTTTCTTTCCAGATTTTCAATTGCTCATTCTACACATATTTAAATAGAGTATTATATACTCCATTTTAGGAAGTCTGTATTAATTCTCATGAGACACACGTGCAATGCATGTGTCCACAACCTAGTATATTTACTATAAGCATGGAACTTAAGCTTTATGGTGCCTTTACGTCGTGCTTGATTCATGATTGTCCACAGTAAATTGCTGAAATACGATGAACTTTTGGATGCAAGATGATAAACGAATATATTTTTTTGCAGTAAATCTGAGCCGTCATGATTCGTCTGTTTCTATACATAGTGCAACTGTTATCCCCCCACCATCGACTGCAAGGTCAGTCTCGATGAGAGATATGGGCACGGAAATGACTCCAATTGCAAGCCAGGAACCTTCCAGGACTGGGACACCTGTGAGAGCAACTACACCTACTCGCAGCCCAACTTCTTCTCGGCCATCAACTCCGGGAGCTGCACCAGCTTCCTCTCCTTTTCGTCCTTCAAATGATAATTTGGATGCTCATACAAATGAATTGTCTGACCAGGAATTACAGATAAAAACTCGAAGAGAAATCATGGCACTTGGAACTAAACTTGGTAAAATGAATATAGCTGCCTGGGCTAGCAAAGATGGTGAGGATAGAAATGCATCCAGCTTGCTGAAAACTGATAAGCAAGACCAACCAAATACCACCGTCACTGAGACACGTGCAGCTGCTTGGGAGGATGCAGAGAAAGCGAAGTACTTAGCCAGGTAATTTCCGGGATATTAGAAATATTATTTTAGTTCTTGAGCCTTTTGGTTGAGGTTTAGAATATAGCTACAAGTCAAGCTAGGTTATTTACGCGACCTCCTTGGAGCCCCATTAATGACGTTGATCCTGTTATATATTTTTTTTTAAAAAGATTTGCTAGCTTATTCAACTTTGTAGTTATCGCTAAGATGCTCGTCAACTTCTGCTGCACGTTATTCTTCATGGTGATGGGTGCTCTTTATGTATGCTCTGGAGCATAATCTGATGAAAGCTTATCTATCCAAAGAGAAAAAAACAAGAACCAACAATTAGTTGATCAATGCTGATTCTCAATGGAAGCTTATGTGGGTTTTCTATTTAAATTGTCAATTTGCTACTTAGTGTATGACTTGCTGGTTATCTTTCTCAAGGTTTAAACGAGAAGAAATCAAGATACAAGCATGGGAAAATCATCAACAAGCAAAGACAGAAGCTGAGATGAGGAAAACTGAGGTAATTAATTATCTTTTGCACGTTCAAGTATAATGCTTCTAGTTCAGCCATCTACATAGTACAAAGTTAACTTCTAAAGCTCTGCACCAGAAGTAGATGACTTACAGGTTTTCTCTTTTGACCTTACATGTTTTTTATTTGTTTTGTGATTTGGCGCAAATTATTGAGAACGCTAAAATTAGACCTGCTCTTCACATCCTCTTATATAATTCTTTTGGATAAGTAGTACTCCTTCCGTTTCAATTAATGTGACACCGCTTAACTAGGCACAAAGTTTAAGAAAGAAAGGAAGAATTTTGAAATTTGTGGGTCTAAAACAAGCCTTAGACATTTGTGTGGCTATACATCATTTCATTAAGGTTAAATAGGAATTTTAAAGTTAAGTTGTTTCTAATTATAGAAAGATGACATTTTTTTTTGGACGAACTAAGGGAAGTGTGACTCATAAGGCCGAAGAGAAACTTTTTGCAAACTAAACATTTTTGGCTTTCAGGTGGAGGTGGAAAAGATGAAGGCACGAGCACAAGACAAGCTAATGAACAAGCTAGCTGCGGTGAGGTACAAAGCTGAAGAGAAACTGGCAGCAGCAGAAGCCAGGAGAAACAAACATGCTGTAAAAATAGAGAAGCAAGCAGAATACATTCGTAAAACTGGCCGTTTACCACGCTCATTCTCCTGCTGTCGCTGGTGCTTCTGAAGAGCTACAAATTACTATCAAATGCTCTGTATATTTTTTGCTTTTCCACTAAGCTAGTATTGTGAAGTTGGAGACTGCCTTTGTGTATGCTTGAAGCTCTTGTACAAACTCAACTGGTTGGCCACTTTACATGTAATTGTTGATCAATGGAAGTTGAAGTTCAGGCATTCTCCTGTAGCCAATTGTGATTTGATGATTAATGAATGGTTCCTCCAAGCTTATTAATTTGAAGTTCTTGTACATGAATTTAGTAGTCGCGTAGTCTCTTATTATGTATTGTGTAGTAATATTTGTTGCTTCATTTTATTTTGTATTTTGCTATATTGTTGTCATATTTTCTTGATACCTTGCTTCGATGACTTCTCTTTTGAGCCGAGGGTCTAGCAAA
>JAJONR010013840.1:0-13830 GCA_029582245.1 Solanum etuberosum
GGCATATACATCGGACTCCACATTTAGCTCATATGGTTTTATGTCGGTTATTAGTAGCTCCCTCACAGTCAGATTCTATTGCATTGACCATGTTATCAATTACAGTCAGATTTCAGTCTCAGCATGTTATAAACTTGGTCATTGCATTCAGTTAGTCCATGTCTAGTATTCTCAGTACAGTACCATGCTTATATCATATCATTGCTCAGTTATATGCTTTGTTCAGTTATGTTTATTGTTCATCTTTATTCTATCCTGCATGCTCAGTACCTTTAAAGTACTGACGCACACTCTGCGCTACATCTTCTCGTGATGTAGGTTCAGGTTCTCAACTTCCAGATCACGCATAGATCGGTTCCCGATCTTCAGCTCAGCAGTATTAGTGGTGAGTCCTCATTCTGCGAGGACGAAAGACATGGTTCCTTTGCTTTTAGTCTTAGTTTTAGTTTTTGCTAGATTTAGCTGGGGCATGTCCCAGCACTTCTAGTCAGTTAGAGACTTTATTTCAGACATAGCTAGAATCAACTTTAGCATTTGAGTTTGACCTTTCAGTTGTTGTTAAACTATCAGTTTTATATATTTAGATAGTTTTTGGGTATTCCCCACCATTTCAGCTTATCTCATGAGTTAGCTTCCGCACAGTATTTCTTTACTTCAGTTTATTTAGTATGCTTATGTTATGCCAGCAGGGTTAGCTTGGGGTCACTCGTGATCCTAGGTCCCGTGTCCGCGTCCAGGGGGTAGCCTCGGGGCGTGACAAAATCTTTGTTTCTTTTGGTATATTTCTCGTTTGTCTTCTTACTCATGGTCTTTCGAGGTTTGCTTTGCTAGCTTCCGTATTACCCCTAATTATTCGGTCCTAACATGTTGGGCGTTTGCAAGGGACAAGGGTTCAATTAAATCCCCTCGACCAAAATATTTGATAGCATGTGTTGGCATGCGTTCATTAAAATTGACGGCCTTCAATGGAAAATCAAGAATATATTTATGGGAAAATTGTATAACTACACGACTAAAGATAACATAATCTATTAAATTTCCTATCATTTAAATAAATTATAACAATTCCTTTTTTCCTTCTCTCTCTATTAACCTGCAGATACATCTCTCTAACTTTCCCCACACCGCGCTTAACTCCCCCAAAATCACGCCTATAATTTTGTAATGAACCGGTTGGTCATTTCTGGAAACTTTCGTGAATTTCTCATTTTTTTTCCTCCCAATATTGACCCCGAGGTGTGTTTAATTGAGCTTTGAAAGTTGGTTTTGAACCTCGAGTAACCTCGAGTTTAAAGTTGTGAATTTTGCTAAGTTTTGAGTTTGAAAGACTAAAGTTGTTAAAAAGTGGTTTTTGGTGTCTTTTAAAGTTTTGAGTGTCGGAATGAAATTCAGTCGATTTCATCAGTCTCGGAATGTGGAATCCTGTTTGTGAGAGTTGTTGATTTCTAATTCGGAGTCTTTTTGAAGATTTGAAGTCAAAAAGTGTGGGAAAAAAACTACGACCTCTACCCATACAGGATTTTACTTCAACTATATTAAATCATTGATCCTCAACAGTTTAAGATTACAAACTCTATAACCTAAGGTATTAACTGTAATTCCTAAATGTAAGTTTTGAATTTAGATTACAATTCTTGCAATTTTAGGAACTTACTCTAATTCCTAAAATTCGGGTATAGTGCGTAACGTGAGCCTCGAGACAAGGGGTATAAGTCTCACAAATATTTATTTTTTAAATTTATGATATAATAAAATAGTATAATAATACAAAAATATATATTAAATAATACACTAATAATTTAAAAAATTAGAAACATTATTAAAGAAATTCATAGAGAACAAAACTTCTAGCATGATTTAACAAATATAAATATTGCAACGATATAAAAATTATTATGAGATGGAAATCAACTCAAACATATTAACTTTTAAGAAATAAAGTAATAAACGAACAATAATTTCTTAAAGTATATTATATCATACTATGCAATAGGGATGTACAAAATCGAACCAAAAATCAAACCAAACCGTAAATTAATCGAGTCAAACCGGAAAAAAAATCTGACTAATGGTTTGATTTGACTTGATTTGATATTGAAAAAAATAATCCGACTATACTTGGGTTTGTTTGATTTTGACTAAAAAAAGTCAATCCGAGACCAAACCAACCCGACATTATATATATTATTTTAAAATTTTATTTTATACATAAAAGTATTTCAAGAACTCAAGTTCTAAACTAAAATGGAGATTGTGAAGTAATTTTAAGTACTTTATCGAAATAATTTTCACCAATAGGTTCCAAATACCTTGAGTAATGATTTCAAGTAAAGAATTTCAGATTCAAACTTCATTTTCGAAATTGGTTTTTGTTGATTGACCCAATTTTCAAAGTATATGAGTAGGGTATTGTTGTTTCCGGAAATTTTTTGTGAATACTTGATTGATATGAGTATATGAGTAGTGACTAGTTGATTGATTGATTTAAGACAAGTAATCTCCTAAACCTTGTAATCTAGTAGAATTCGTGTATTCCCTTCATTGTGTGTGTGTTGGAAGTAATTGGAATAAGGTGAGGAATTCATTGTTCCACTTGATTAAGCTTAATGAATAAAAAGGGGTTAAATGAAAGATTATGTGTTGATCATAATGCTTGTGAATTTCCTTGTGATGGCCCCTATTTGATTGATTGATGAATTGCTTAAATGCATTAAAGTGGACTTGAATGACATGAATTGTTGTCTCTTCTGTGTGATGTAATATTGCTTGTATGCATTGATTGTTGAACACCGTGATGAGACATGTGAAGATTATGATGCCGAGGTCATTTCCGACAAGTGTTTATGATGTCGAGGTCATTTTCGGCAAGTGTTGTGATGCCGAGGTTATTTCTGACTAGTGAATTGATATAAAGCCGATGAGAAATGGTTCCGACTAGTGAATTGATATAAAGCCGCTGGGAAATAGTTCCAACTAGTGAATTGATATAAAGCCGATGGGAAATGGTTCCACCTAGTGAATTGATATAAAGCCAATGTGAAATGGTTCCAGTGAAAAACTAATTATTGTGATTTGATGCATTTTGATGCTTATGTTTGACTTACATGTTAGCTGTGGTTGATGCCCTTGTTACTTCTGTTAGATTTATTTGACATTAAGATTAACTTACTTGATACGTGTTGGTTGTTGAATTGTGGCTATTGGATTGTGACTGTTGAGCCTTTTGAGTCGTATATTATAGAACTGTTAAGTTGGGCATATTTCTATGCAAGTTGTAGTTTAAGAAGGTTCAGTTGGGATGAAAGGAGTATTCGATTTCTAGCTAGTTGCTTTGTTTGTTAGATTGCTTGTTGGGTACTGTATTGTTGATACTCACTCTTTGCTTCTACACTTGTGTAGGTTCCGAGCTCGGTATTGCGTGATTGTTCTTCTTCCCCCTTTCCGAGACTTGTTGAAGGACTTGAGAGGTAGTTGTTTGTCATCCCAGCGAGCCCTCTTTTTCCTTTTATTTATGCTTTGTTCTATTTAAAAAACAAAGACTGAAACTTGTACTTATTTCTTAATAATGCAAGAAAAGATAACTATTTGTCTCATTGGTTTCCCCACAAAGTCGACATTTGGATACTATATTCCTCCCCTTTTTCTTCAAAACTTCTAGTGTAAAACAAGCTTTTTCTAACTACCACTATTGTTAGTGCTATGTTTTTCCAGACATTTTTTCATGAACCTTGTTGTCTTCTGTTTTGTTGTGCATTAATTGTTTCATAGGGTAATATAGAGCACAACCTCTCAAACATATTATCAGCAACTCCAAAACAAAAGTAATTACCATAGGAAAATTAGAAACGACATACAACAAAATGATATTGTAATAGAAGTCAAAGACAGAAATTTCATGAGTGGTTAGTTAAAAATTGAATAATTGGGGGAGGGGAGGAGTAAAAGTAGAAAGCGAACTTAATTTCCTTTGTTTGGTAGAAAGAGGAGTAAGCATATTAATTGTTCAAAACTCTCTTAAATTGGACAATATTAAAAAGAACCTCTTTGTGTATGTCTTAACTCTGTCTGTCACTCTCTCTCTCATCACATGTTTTTCTTTTCTATGATGCTTTCAGGACTAATTAGTCTATAATGCATGTGGTACTACTGCTTTTTTCTGATGGATTGCATGGTTGGGCCTTCACTCTCACCAATTTTATCAAGATGTATGTATGCCTTCATTTATATCAACTAAGCATATGTGATTCTCTAGTTGTCTATTTGTTAGATGTTATGAGTGAACAACCAGGTGTTTCAGAAATAACAATAATTGTTGTAGTAAATTTGTTTTCTATTTTATTTTTGCAAGTGACAAGCTAAAACTTCGAGATTTTTTTATGTAACTAACTTATATCGACATTGTGCTCCTTTTTCATGTCATCCATTAGGTCCTTAAGTCTATGTATCCTTGATGGATTTACATATTTATCCCTTACTGATTTTCCCTTGTATACTTTGCCATGAATTCATGCACAAGAATCGTCTTCAAGAGTTGACACAATGATCATCCCTAGATTGTCCTGTTAATCACATTGTTAATGTAGATTCCCAACTTGCGCCCTCTATAAATAAAATGTTTTGGATGATGGGGTTTAGTATACCTCTCCTAGCACATTTTATCATCTAAAGGTTGTAGAAAAGGATGCCACAAAAGTTGCTTTGATATGCTTGAAAGAAAAGATGAAACCTTAGGGATGCTCTATCTCTATTAATAGTGAGGTATGTTGTTTAGTTTTATAAGAGAGTCTAAATGAATTGTATCTTAGCTTCTTGGTGATTTTCTCAAAGGGACACTCGTCTTTAAGGCATTTCTGATTGTTAAGTGACGTTCACTTTTAGAAATGGACCTTAAATTTTATTATTTATTTGAGTGATGTCATTAGTGTTAAAAGTACTGGATATCTGAATTTTAGTTGATTCATGATCATCTTGAATTATGACACAAATAGTGTTGCAAGATGAAAACAAAGGTGAATAGATAATAGATGAAAAACACAATTCCAACACCGATTTTTATAAAATTAGTGATGAAACATGAACACTTCATTTCAAGTAAGCACTTGAAAAATTAGATATTGAGATCCCCTTCCTTTTTCAGAAGGGGTTTCGGGAGAAGGTGTTTGACCTAAGATGGAAAGAATTGCGGCTCGAGCTGCCAGATTTTTAGCTTCTTTATTATTTTTCCTGCCAGTATAATGAAATACCATATAAGACAGATGTAGACTTGAAAATAGGAATCAACCCCACAGATTGAACTGTGTGATAAGTAGGTTTCTCCGGGTTTAATTTAGCAGCATATTCATTCAGGGTAGACTTGCAATACACTATATCCTAGACAAAACATACAAGGTAAAATCATTATTAGAAATTTGAAAAGGGGATATATAATTAGGACTGTGAGAGAACCTTTTCTTGTTCCAGCTTTGGGGTAAATGGATCTAGAAAAAAACCATATGGTCGATTTGACCAATAGTTGAAATCGATCTAGATAACCTGATCTTTGGGACATTAGTTTTGGATCTTCAGAAACTATTAAAACAAAGAACCAATATGCTAGACTTAAGATCCAAACACCAGAATGTGCCCGTCAAATATCCAAATGCAATACTAGTACAACAGCTCTAACCGAAAGTTTTTCCATCAAGTCTCATTATCTGGCTCTTCAACAATTCATAAATAAATAAACCAGCTTTTTGGAAATTTATGTTCACGTATAGAGAAAAACACTAGATTTTTACCGAGAAACCCAGAAAGAGAGAGAGGGGTGTGGGTCGGTAGGTAATAGATTGTTTTTCTCTATACGTGAACATAAATTTCCAAAGTCACAAGAATAGAGAAAAATAATCTATTACCTACCGACCCATACCCCTCTCTCTCTTTCTGGGTTTCTCGGTAAAAATCTAGCGTTATTTTATGATCTACCATACTGAAAAACCTGAACTTATACAAGAAGTAAATGTAGAACTTATCTGCGTGATCTGATGACTTGTGTTCTTCTTTTGTTTCTTTCCTGCCCATTCATTGACCAACTAATTCAATATATTCCTTCATTAGCCTTCTAACCACTACAGTACTTAACTATTAAGTACTACACATTAGACTACTATCAAACTACACCATATTAAAGAACCATTTTACAGTAAGTAGACAAAGAAGAACAATCACAAGTCTGTTAAATTTGGCAATTTCCCAATCCCAAGTCTGTTAAATTTGGCAATTTCCCAATCCCTTTGTAGTTTAACTTCCTTGAGTTTTTGGTTCACTACCATCATCTTCTGTATTAGGATATGTCTATTATCGATAATCTGTTTGACAACCCATGATGCATTCTTGGTGTGATCATATGCTCTATATTTCTATTTTTGACATAGTAATAATGCACCCATCTGATCCACAAGGTGTCCTTCTTCAAAGATATAGCCCATAATTGCTTTAGTATTTCAGCTTTTTCTATAACTGGAGGTTTATTATATTCAGTCCAACTGAACTAGGTTGACTTTGCATGCCAAAAATTACAGATTTTATGAGCCAGAGTCTTCCTGCATAAGATAACATTCTAGCTGACCATTATCCAACTCGCTTGGTAATCTTTTCAATTAGTGGAAGGCACTGAGGGATAGTCAGCTTCTTGGTAGACAATGACACTCCCAAGTATCTGAATGGTAAGCTTCCCAGAGTAAACCCCATCATATGAACAATGTCCTCCTTATCATTTAGATTCATTTCAGCTATGAACAATGTCAATCATGAAGCACGAGAGAACCTCTAGAAAGTCTTCTGCAACAAGCTAATAGAAGTTCTATTTGAAAAACACATATGAATCACTCCAAATCTCTTACATCTGGGTGGAATTTGAACATTTCATTAGTAGTCAATTATGTCATTTCTATATTCCATAGCAATCACAAACATGCAAGGGGACATAAGATCCCCTTGTCTCAACCCCTCTTACCTTGAAGAAAATGTATGTTTTAATTAAACGAAAAAGGGTCAAAAATGACCTTAAACTATGTGAAATGAACAAAAATATCCTCCATTTATAGTTTGGTCAAAAAATGCTCTTATTTTCTCTATCAGTTCTCTCCTTGTAAATCAATAAATCATAATATAGTATTTTTAATTATTATTGAATTGAACCAGTTTGTTATCAAGCAATCAATTCTTATTTTCATAATTTAAAAAAAAAAGTAATTGAGATTGACTTAGTTCTTTACAACGATAATTAATCATTTAAGATATATATATAAAAGATATAGGAATGGTTGAATGAATCAATTTAAGATAATTAATCTGATTGATTAATCAAACAGATTCTATATCTGTTGCGACAGATTCTATAATTGTTTCAATTTTGTGGTACCTTTTGAATTTTAATCATAAGTTTGTCATATATCTTTTAAATATCTTAAATGCTTAACTATAGGGGATACAAATTATGAATGTTGTAGTATTGGCTAATGAATTGGTTAATCCCAAAAGGTCTCAAATTAAGCTAATTGTACACACCTTCATTAATTAATCATTATATGGGGACAATTAATTAGTGTGAATCCATTTATCTACATGATTTGTTTCAAATATTAACTTCAGTTTTACTTTGTTAAATAAATCTTATGGGAAAATGAAAAAACTTTGGAAGTTCAAGAAAAATACCTTTGAAGAACTTAAGAAAGTGTCCATTGGTTTTCTTCTAACTTAAATGTTTTTCATTAAAATCTATATATAGACCCCTCAATTCATGTTGAAGCAAATATCTAAATCAGAATGTAAAATATTTACAAAAAAAAAAAAATTAAGCATGAGTCGATGTGTTAGCAGCAAGTTAGCTAGTAATCTTAACAATTCTATTTTTTTTTGTGAATTACTGATTGAGTTACTACATAAAATACTACTAGAGCTCATATTTGATGGGCATGAGCTCTAATATTTTATGTAAGTTCTTGCAACATATTTGATGGCATAATCTCTAGTATTTTATGTAGTAACTCAATCGGTAATTCACAAAAAAATGGAATAGCTAAGATCACTAGCTAATTTGCGTCGAGCACATCAACTCACACTTAAATTTTTTTCTGTAAATATTTTACATTCAGATTTAGATATTTGCTTCAACATGAATTGAGGGATTTATATATAGATTTTAATGGACAACTTTTAAGATGGAAGAAAACCAATAGACACTTTCTTAAGTTCTTCAAAGTTTTTTTTCTTGAACATCCCAATTTGTTGATTTTCTCATAGGATTTGTTTAACAAAATAAAGCTGAAGTTAATATTTGAAACAGATCATGTAGATAAATGGATTCACACTGATTAATTGTCCCCAAATGATTATTAATTAATGAAAATGTGTACAATTAGCTTAATTTGAAATTTTCTGGAATCAACCAATTAATTAGTCAATACTATAACAATCATAATTTGTATTCCCTATAAATTAATCATTTAAGATATTTAAAAGATATATAACAAACTTATAATTAATATTCAAAAGATACCACAAAATTGAAACAATTATAGAATTTCTCGCAAAAGATATGGAATCCGTTTGATTAATCAATCAGATCATTTATCTTAAATTGAATCATTCAACCATTCATATATCTTAAACTATTAATTATCGTTGTAAAGAACTAAGTCAATTTACCTACTTTAATTTTTTTTAAAATTATGAAATAAAATAAAATAAGAATTGATTGCTCATCAACAAACTGGTTCAGTTCAATAATAATTAAAAATATTATACTATGATTTATTTATTTATAATGAGAAAATTGATAGAGAAAATAAGGGCATTTTTGGACCATACTATAAACTGAAGGCATTTTTTGTTCATTTCACATAGTTTAAGGGCATTTTTTTTATCATTTTTTGTTTAATTAAAACATACATTTTTTTCAAACTAAGAGGGGGTTGAGACAAGGGAAGCCTATGTCCCCTTACATGTTTATGATTGCTATGAAATATCAAAATAGAGAAATGACACAAACTTGCTACTAATAAAATGTTCAAATTCCACCACAGATGCAAGAGATTTGGAGTGATTCACATGTGTTTTACAGATATAACTTCTATTAGCTTGTTGCAGGTGACTTTCAAGAGGTTCTCTCATGCTTCAGGGTTGACGGTAAATGTTGACAAAAGCACCATTTATATTGCTGGAATTAATCTAAATGATAAGGAAGAAATTGTCCATATGCTGGGGTTTACTCTGGGAAGCTTACCATTCAGATACTTGGGAATGTCATTGTCTACCAAGAAGCTAACTATCCCTCAGATCCTTCTACTAGTTGAAAATATTACCAAGCGAGTTAGATGTTGGTCAGCAAGAATGTTGTCTTATGCAATAAGACTCCAACTCATAAAATCTGTAATTTTTGGCATGCAAAGTTATTAGGCTCAAATCTTTGTATTGGCAAAAAAGATATTAAGCTTGTGGAGGTTGTTTGCAGATCATTCTTATGGACTGAGACTGATGAACTGTCTAAGAAGGCTTTAGTATCTTGGGAGAAGGTGTGTCAACCTAGTTCAGTTAGACTGAATGTAATAAACCTTCAGTTATGGAACAAAGCTGCAATACTACACCAATTGTGGGTTATATCTTTGAAGAAAGACACCTAGTGGATTAGATGGATGCATTATTACTATGTCAAGAATATAAATATAGAGCAGATGATCACACCCAAGAATGCATCATGGGTTGTCAACCAAATTATTGATAATAGACAAATCCTAATGGAGAAGATGATGGTAATGAACCAGAAACTCAAAGAAGTTAATCTACAAAGGAATTGGAAAATTGAAAAATTTAACAGATTTATGATTGTTCTTCTTTGTCTACTTACTATAAAATGGTTCTTTAATATGGTGCAGTCTTATAGTAGTCTAATGTGTAGTACTTAATTGTTTAGTACTTTAGTGGTTAGGCGGCTAATGTAGGAATATATTGAATTAGTTGGTCAGTGAATGGGCAGGAAAGAAACAAAAGAAGAACACAAGTCATCAGATCACACAAAGAGCAGAGAATTGAGAAAAATATATATTTGCAACAAAATGCTTAATGAAATAGGCTATTTTTCTATAAAAGACTCGGTAACAGTTTCATAACTAAGCCTACTTTGATATAAAGTTTTGACTGAAAGAACTAAAGGGGTAAGGTATAAGCTAGACTTTCATCAAAGGGAGACAAATTATGAATACGATGTTAATGAAAAATGAAGCAATAGACTCTAGACTGCATCAAAAGAAATCAAGCATTGTATGGAAATTGGACATAGAAAAAGCTTATGATCATGATAACTAGGGTTTCCTTCTCAATATACCCAAGAAACTGGTATTTGGAGAAAAATAGATTAAATGGACCCGCTTCTGCATTATAACAATACTGTTTTTTATCCTCATTAATGGTGCTCCAAACGATTTAAATGAAGCTCAAGAGGAATCAGACAAGAGATTCTCTTATATCCATTCCTCTTTATTCTTTCCATGTAAGGACATAACAACGTGATCAAGACAGCTTAAACAAATAGGTGGATCATAGGCTTTGAGGTGTCTACAAACAATGAGACAAGTCTTGAGGTGACACATCTTCAGTATGCAAATGGCACTTTGATTTTTTGTGATAAGGATGAGGAACTAAGGTACCTCATGGTCATTTTGGTGCTTTTTGAAGGCATTTCAGGTCTTCACATCGACTGAAGAATTGGGAAAGAACCACTTATATCCCATAAGTTTGGTCTCTAATATGAAGCTTCTGGCCTCTTATGACATTGGGTGGAATGAAAGTCCAAAGAAATTTGGGACTCTGTCTTGGAGAAGTGTGAAAAGAAGTTGCTAGATGGAAAGCTCAATATTTATCAATAGAGGTCATGCTCATTGTGATCAATGCAGTCCTGGATGGCCTTACTACCTACATGCTAACTTAGTTTCCAATACATGCAGGAATAGTACTTAGACTGGAGAAACTCAAATGAGATTTGACTTGTTGAGCTTAACTTGAAATTTCTTCCTTACTAATTATTGGTTTTAGCCTCTTAGTTGTTATTGTGTTGATTATTTTAATTCGACATTTACTTCTTATATAGTTTCTGGTTCTTCAGTATGGTGGATCAGAAAATAACACTAGATTTTTTCCAAGAAACCCAGAAAGAAAGAGAGGGGGGGTGCGGGTGGGTGGGTAATAGACTGTTCCTCTATTCTTGTGACATTGGACATTTATGTTCACGTATAACATATATGGATGTATAGGGTACATTCTGCTTAAAAAGGTTGGTTTATTTATTTATGAATTGTTCAAGAGCCAGATAATACGACTTGATGGAAAAGCTTTTGGTTAGAGATGTTGTACTAGTATGGCATTTAGATATTTGACGGGCACATTCTGGTGTTTGGATCTTAAGTCTAGCATATTGATTCTTTGTTTTTATAGTTTATGAAGATCCAAAACTAATGTCCCAAAGATCAATTGATCCAAATAGGTTTCAACTACTGGTCTAATCAACCATATCATTTTTTTCTAGATTCATTTACACCAAAGCTGGAACAGGAAAATGTTCCCTCAAAGTCCTAATTATATATCCCTTTTTCATATTTCTAATAATGATTTTACTTTTCTGTACTTTGTCTAGGATACGGTGTTTTGTAAGTCTATCCTGAATGAATATGTTGTTAAATTGAACCTGAAGAAACCTACTGATTAGACAGTTCAATCTGTGGGATTGATTCAAGTTTTAAAGTCTACATCTGTCTTAAATGGTATTTCATTATACTGGCAGGAAAAACAATAAAAAAACTAAAAAACTGGCAGCTCGAGCCGCAGTTCTTTCCATCTTAGGTCAAGCACCTTCTCCCAAAACCCCTTTTGAAAAATGAAGGGAGTCTCAATATCTAATCATTCAAGTGTTTACTTGTAACGAAGTGTTAACGTCTCATCACTAATTTTACAAAAATCAGTGTCGGAACTGTGTTTTTCATCTATTAACCTTTTTATTTCATCTTGCAACACTATCAGTGTCATAATTCAGGATGATCATGAATCAACTAAAATTCAGATATCCAGTACTCTTAACACTAATGACATCGCTCAAATAAATAATAATATTCAAGGTCCATTTCTAAAAGTAAACGTCACTTAACAATCAGAAATGTCGTAAAGACAAGTGTCCCTTTGAGAAAATCACCAAGGAACTAAGATACAAGTCATTTAGACTATTTTATAAAACTAAACAACATACCTCACTATTAATATAGATAGAGCATCCATCAGGATTCATCTTTTCTTTCAAGCCAATCAAAACAACTTTTGCGGCGTCCTGCTCTACAACCTTTAAATGAGAAAATGTGTTAGGAGAGGTATACCGAACCCCATCATCCAAAACATTTTATTTATAGAGGACGCATGTTGGGATCCTACATTGACATTGTCATTAACAAGACGATCTAGGGATGATCGTTGGGTCAACTCTTGAAGACGATTCTTGTGCATGAATTCCTGATAAAGTATGCAAGGTAAAATCAGTAAGGGACAAATATTTAAATCCATCAAGAATACACAGACTTAAGGACCTAATGGATGACATTGAAAAGGAGTAGAATGTCGATATAAGTTAGTTACATGAAAGCATCTCGAAGTCTTAGCTTATCACTTTATAAAAATAAAATAGAAAACAAATTTACTATAACAATTATTGTAATGTTTGAAATACCTGGTTGTTCATTCATAACATCTAACAACAAAAACAAATAGACTACTACAGAATCACAAATGCTTAGATGATATAAATGAAGGCATACATACATCTTGATAAAATTGGTGAGAGTGAAAGCCCAACAATGCGATCCATCAGAAAAAAGCAGCAGTACTTACACATCATACTAAAGCTCAGTTTATCATTGACTAAAATAAAATATAAACAATTTTTTTTTTCAAACAGTTATTGCTAAATAAAATCATATCAACTACAAAGTTTCACCTGCCTTTTTTGGGTCTTGGTCGAATAGTATATATTTTTTTTTATTGACTGTTGCGCATTCCTCTTAGGTAAACCACACAGAGTCACTGTATCTTCGGGTGACTTTCTCCCAACATCAACATTAAAACTTTGTTCTAATCGTTTCATTTATCTAAAAGTGTGCTTTGACACTCTCTATTCCAGAAGATTAAGATAGATCCTCATGTTAGGAAGGAAGTTGGTGTTCTCTCTTCTTTTGTTATTCACTCCCTTGCTCTGGAAATCTCCCTTCCAAAAGATTTTAATTTACTAATGGATCCTCAGGCAGGGTAAGCAATGGGATGCATATGTGTAACACCCCAGAAATTTTTTGAGCTAAGACTCGAACCATCCTTCGTTGTGAGTAGTATTTTACTGAGGAATTTAAAATTTCTTAAGTTTTAAGGTCACTAGATATAGCACCTTGAGTTCCAAAAAGAACTAAATTGGAAATAGCAAAATTCTAAAATTTTGCAAGTTATGCTTAAGTTATGAGTTTTGGGTCAACTTCAAATGACCATAATTCTTAGTACAGGATGAGTTAGGTGGTCTACAACATAGTTAATGAAAGGTCTTTGAATTATCTTTCCAACGCCACTGAGTTTGCTAAATTTCGAGCTCGTATGAGGAAGATATGCCTGTTTGAAGTCGGGTTGTCCAAATAAGGAAAGTTACCCGAAAATAGTGAGGGGTATTTTGGTATTTTCCTTACCAAATCAGATTTAATTCGTTTTTAGTAAGGTTTTAAAGGTCTAATCCTATTAGGTTCAGTTTTATAATCCTAATATACGCCTAGGGTTTTA
>JAJONR010013841.1:0-18919 GCA_029582245.1 Solanum etuberosum
TAATATTTCATTGATAATTACAGAAAACTAAGGGTACATATTACTAGAAAGTATATCCATCTCAGATGGGATAACATTATTTTTATCAACTTCTCAAAAATTTCGAAGTAAAATTGTAGCATATGTACAAATGATAACATCTTTAAAACACCACTAACATAATAAAGACATATTGTGCTCGTACTTTTTTCAAAATTTCTTCGAAGGACATGTTTTCCGGACTTCAAATTCTTAATCTGTTAAAAGAATAAGTTCATCTCAATATTTTAAACTTCACCGGATAAAATATATCATAGACAACATATATGACACAACATAATTAACAACACATTCAGTTTGCCCATAGTGTAAAGCAATACAACAAGTGAATTGATTCTCAAGCACCACAAGATAGAGGCACTATAATCATCAATAAAGTTCATCCAAATAACTACTACAATAAACTTTAACCAGTACATAATAATGTTGGATGAAAACTAGAAGCTAACTTAAATTTTCCAGAAATTCATGTATTTCAATGTCATAGTTGATTTTGTTGGGTAATCTCGTCAATATTTCCATCATATCTCCGTCCTCTACAAGTATTAAAATCATCGAAATTAATTATCTTCTAAATCAAGACTAAATGAGCTACACCATATAAGAGGAATAGTTGAAAAAATCTCACAAATTAGTTGACATGCATCAAGCTTGAAAAACAAATGAAGAAAGTAATGATAAAAATCCTAAGGATGACAACTTAACATATGTGTTTCACTTATCTTCTTTGATGTCTTCTCTTACTCTCAAACTATATATCTAAGTTTAGCCCTTTAAATCATGACATGAGTCATCAGTTTAACCCATCAAATTGACAGAAAAATAAAGATTCAAAAATTGCTAGAATTTTGTCAGAATCTGTATCAATCAATGCCATCAAATAATTATCAGACATGTACATTGATCGACTAGAAATAATAAATAGAATGTCCATTCGGAGCACAAAATGTTGCCTTTTTGAGAAGGGAGATTTAGTTTGTTTTTACTATACAAAACTTAAGAGTTTCTTTTTGGCAATTTCTACTCGTGATCAATTAAAGATCTTTTCAATAGTAACCACAAAAAATAAAAATTAAAAAAATTCATGGTACTAATTTGAACCAAACAAATAATATTACAAGTCTAATGTGTTCAAAGGCTAAGTTAAAATTTATTTCCTACTATCTTAACTATGCTAAAAAAGATGAAGTTAGTTTATACGTTTCTTATAATTAAAAATATATAAAGACCAATGCATGATACTACTTATCATATGCCTAAGTGACGCATGTGACACAAGAGTATCAAATATATTTAGGTGAAAGCCTGAGGCTATGTAAAATTGGGCAGAGCTTACCATCCATAAATTTCTTAAAATTATCCACCTAAAATTCAAAACATTATCAATCAATGATTCACCCATAAGACTATCTAAAAAATATACAATTAGTTAATTATACTTATGCATTGAACTAACAAATCATTGCCACAAGACGGATTAAGTACTAAGTATCTTAAATTATTTAGCTTACAGTGCCACATAACAAGTAGATTTAAACAAATCAAGCAAGGGATAATTAAGTAAATCTTAAAAGTATATAATTAGCTTTACATATTATTCAAAGGCTCTAGAAAGGTAATAGTTAAACTTGAAAGCTTAATCCAATGACTATCCATATATAACACATTAACTATTTTTATCTTGATACTTGACTAATTAATATAAAATAGAAGTATCACTCCAAATATTTTCCTGAAACTGAGCATACAGTAGTCAGAAAGTAAAGATAATCACTAGATGCTCAATCCTAGTTAAAAAGTAATAAAATAATTAAAACACTAGTTAATGAGAGTTTGTGTACCCATGGATTACCTTCATCTCTTCTAGGCAATGTCTTCAATCAAACTCCATAGATAGAAACATCTCACAATAGAATAGGGATTGGTTAGTATAGAAATATGCGCCACCTTAAGAATGTGCCAATTTCATATGAAATTAAAATATAAACAAGTAAACCACGTAGATTTTCTTGAGGGTGACATGAGGTATTTTAACACATTTAATATGAAGTATAGCATCTGAAAATTAAATGTATAATTAAAGAAGCGTTAGTGATATAAAAATCAAATAAAGCAAATAAAAAAGCATAGTGAAAAGTTTCAAAAAAATGCATATACTCCTTAAAGAAGAGATCAAATTTGTTAAAAAGGGAGTTAGTTGATTTTTTCGGAACGTGACTTATATTGAATAAAAGACTTTGAAATCTTTGATCTGTAAAATCGCTCAAACTAATAAAATTAATTGTAAATACTCAATATTCTCAATCTGAGCATGTTTATAAACTGAGACTTATTATAACAATATTGTTTAATGTTATATCAAGTCAAAGGAGAATGTTCTTTCATATAGAATTGAGGCTAGACATTTTGTTACTAGCAATTTAACAAAAATGAAAAAAATTCCTTCAAAGTCTAGCCCGATAATTTTAAGTAATAGGTATCACTTTACATTTTAAAGGGGAACAAACTAAATCATATACCTTATGAGTAAATATAAGTTTGAAAATAAAGAAAAGAGCATGTAAATATGAACGATGCTGGAATATTCTTTAAATAGTTTAAGGTGCTAGAAATAGACCCAACTGTATTTTTCCACTCCTTAATTTACATGTAAGATAGGTATAGATAACAATAATTACTGGCATATTCTTGAAACAAGCAAACATGTATTTTTCATATTTGACAAATGATGAGTGGTAGATTTGCACTCATTTAAGGTCCATTTAGCTCAATAATTAGTATCTTCAATGCCTAATTTTGTTCTATTCTGATAGAATGTTGATGAGCTATGAAGGGAATTGGACAAGGCAAAGATTCATGTTTGAAAGAATTGCAAAAAAATACAAAAAGCAATGTAAAGTAAACATTGTTGATTGCCTAATAAGAAGGGCGGATCGCCAACTAAGCACGACCTCACCCAAATTGACAGTTAATAGCACTTGTGTCTATCAAAAAAGGTCGGTGGACTCCAGTAGGAATAGCGATGCGCCGAATGAGAACGACGATCCTGATGCATGATACGCCCAAATTACACCTCTCAAAAGAAGTATAAGTGGTCGTTGCCAAATAAAGAACCTAACTTTCAGGTTAGGGTCGATCCCATGAGGAATGTGGTTCAGACTTAGGCTAACTTACGATTTTCTACTCTTAGTCAAATTATTTTCGAGACAAGTAACAAAAGGGGAGGGGGGGGGGGGTTTGTAATTAAAATGGCAGTTTGTTGATTTGTATCACTAAGTAACAAGTAAGAAATATTTGCAGTTTGAGATATCAATATTAGATGAAAACTAGGGTATAAGTGTTCCCCACAAGCTCTTAACGCAGTGTTCCTAATAATAGTAACTCTATCCTAGTGTTTGACATGCAAGGTTGATAAGTTGGGTATCCCTAAGTGATTGGTCCTCCAAGTAGGGAATTTCCCACGCAACTTGGTCCGTCTACAAGTGTGTGCTTTACTAACCTTTATCTTTAATCCCGGATTAGCCCTCGCGTAAATTGATTAGGGTATTAGCCCTCACATCAATTGATTAAGGTCAGACTGTTAGATAGCAACTAAACTTAACTAAATCTCCGTTGTTCAATCCTTTTCTCATTCATTACCTCCTTGGTCCGACAAGTAGGAACGAGGCGATTTCTAACGTTGGCCATCGTTAAAAAGCATTCTAAACGAAAGGATTGCCAATACATACATAAACACTATTCTAGAACTACTTATTTATTAGTCATACTTTGTTAATTATTCATGGTTCCCACAACCCTTAGTTTTGGATTTAGCTACTAATGCTTGAGAATTCACAATTCATATTGTTGTTAATAAGAAGAATCATGAACTTACAATCAAAATATATGAATACCGTAATCTTCAATTGGAAATCAAAAGCTAATTGCATAAAAATGAACTTCAAAAATTAAATTGCTAAAGTGTTTGCAAAATAATCCCAAAAGCTAAAAATAATAGTCTCCAAAAAGGTCTAACCCCTAAAAACATAGATTAAAAAGTATATTTATAGTACTTAAATCCTAAACCAAGTAGGAAACAAAAATAAGGAAATTCTGGTTTTGGCAGTTTTTGACCGACGATGACCAACGATGGACCGTGGATCAGCCAACGGTCCGTGGGTCACCTTCCTGTTTCAGCAGTTGGCAAAATTCTTGGTCTTCTCAGCGATCGTAGCCACCTACGATTCGTAGGTCCATTCACAATCCGTTCTGCACATCTGTGGTTCAAGTAATGGATCTCAACTTTCTGAATCAAACTACGGCTCCCAACGACGGTCCGTCACTCAAGCTACGGGGCATCGGTTGCCTCTGTGGTTCCACACTTAGGTCAGATTTCCTTGAACCACTGATCCACGGCTTCCACCTACGGCTCGTCAGCTGAGTGATGGCTCGTGGGTGGGCTCGTATGTTGCCAACTTCCTGCTATTTCAGCTCCTTTCAACGATAACTGCTTCAAACCGATTTTCTGCAAATTGAGACCAAACACTATCACATCTAATAACAAAAATGCCTAAGACACACACAAACTTCAAGTAAAATGCATCAAAAAAATTGTAAAGTCACGGTACATCAATGCACATCACCCTAAGTGATAGTGTGCAGTGAAAATATTGAATGCTCGAAAGGTGAACAAAGGTGGTATTCAGCAATTCGCCGAACGTGAAAGGCTAAATCAATCGAGTTCGCCAACTGAGGTTCACACACCTGAAACCTAGAACATCACAAGGCGAGCTGAGGATAGAAGGGAGATTCACCGAGCAGTTAGGTGAGGCCGACTAATGTCGGAGAGTTAGTCGTAAAGTGGATTTTGGGACAAATTTTAGGAAAGTATTAATAGCCCAAAGGATAAAATTTTTAGGGATTTTGGAAAATAGTTCAGAAAGTTCTCTTTTGAGAGGTTTAGTGAGTTTCAGAACACTTTACCTTTAAAGAACCCTTTTCTAGTTTTTGGGATTTTACAACTTGATGTTAATTTTGATAAATTGAAGTTTAATCCAAAGTGGGTTTACTTATAATTTCTTGATTTCAAGTTACCCATGACTGCTTGCATGGAAGGTATAATTTCTTTACTTTTTGTGATGGTTCGCTAAAACCCCAAGATCTAGGGGGTGCTAAAATGGGGTTGGGTGTTGATTTAATGTAGTGGGTACTGTGCTTTGTTGTATTTTGTGGTTGTTCATACATGAATTTGGTCTAATTACATTGGGATTAACCTAAGGGTTAAGGTTACAAACTTAATTCCTACTTTTGAACTCCAGTTGATGCTCGAAAGAGATTGATTGGAGTGGGTAATTAGTTCAATACTAGAAATTTAGGTTTGATGTCTGTAACTTGCTTGAATGAGAGGTTATGGGTCGGATCTATTTTCCCTGTTCTTGAAAGAGAAAATAGAGTAAGGTATTGCGTTGTTTAGGATTAACATTTAGATGAGATCGAAATGAGATTCTAGTCATAGATACTTTGAGATCAAAAGATGATTAGCGTCAATGAAGATGACTTATCTTATTCATGAATGTTCATCACTATAGAGAAACACAATCACCCCTTTGTGACATCGATTTTGAATCCCGCACCCCTAGATTGCTTGTTAACTCTTGATTTCTTTGATATTTTAGTTCAATTGAGATAATTGATAATAAAAGCTTTATATTAAGTTGGTGGTATCATCTACTCAATTGTTCTTACTATTCCAAATAGCTAATTTAAAGTTTAAATTTCTTGATAAAGAATTCTCTACGATATACTATTCCTTGTGGAATTAGTTCCTGAATCTTCGTTGGATTTTTGTATTGACTATGACCGCTCACTCTTTTTATTGGTATTGGAGAGTGATTTGAGCGTTATCAAAAATGGCCCCGCTGTTGAGGAGTGGTGGTTGAGAATTCTCATTGAGAAAGTTGATTTTAATTTTGTTTATTTGTAGTAGATTTGTTGTTTAGTGTTTTGTTGGTTGATTTGCAGGTTGATAAAATGAGTGACCATGAGAGTGACAACGATAGTCACTATAGTCAAAACGACAACATGGGTTATTTGAATGACAGGCACATGAATGTTATTAAAACTACATGAGCAATCCGGATACCTCCTACAATCGGGAGAGCGGTGCTTCACATCACTAAAACTATGACACAATTGCTCCAAATGAAAGGAAATTTTGGGGGTATAGCTCATGAGGATCCCCATGAACACCTTAGAAATTTCTTGGAGGTGTGTGGACCCTTTGTGTTCAAAAATATCTCTCAAGAGTCTGTAATGTTGAGGTTGTTACCGTTCTCTTTAATGGGAAAGGCTACAAGATGGTTGGCAGAATTGCCAAATGATTCAATCACTTTGTGGGAAGAGCTAAATGATGCCTTCTTGGAAATATTCTTTCCACTCTCGAAGATGGTTAAACATTGAACCCAGATCCAAAATTTTAAGCGTATTGGGGGTAAGCCACTTCATGAGACGTGGCTGAGGTTCAAGAAGTTGCATTTGCAATGTCCAACGCATGGCGTGCCAGACAATTTGTTGCTGCAATACATCTATTGCAGCCTTGATTCGGTCAATAAAGGTGTGGTTGATCAGTTATTCCAAGGTGGATTAATGAGACAACCATACAATATGGTTGCGTTGTTGCTAGATGATATGACTAAGGTTAACCGAGCATGGCACACTAGAGAGGATCAAGTACCTCTTCTGCAAGTGGGTTTGAGCAAAGAACAAGTCGAGAAGGACCATGAAAGGGATGAAAACATGGCCAAAATGATGACCCATATCAATTTATTGTCTAAACATGTCATGGGAGGTGGACCCAAGTCGATAAATGTAGTTGGAACCAATAGTGGGTAGTGCCCGGATGATGCCAAGTTTGATGCGTTATATAATGAGGAACTTCAATACTTGAGAAATCAAGTGGGGGGTTCTCACACTAATTATAAATGACAAGGTGGGAACCAAGGTTGGAACAAAGATAGAGATAGTTGTTGGAAAGACTGGCGGGGTGAAAACTGGAGAGATAGGGAGATGGAAAAAGATAGATACGTGCCTCCCCATGATCGTCCACGCCCTAAAGAACCAGCTAGGCCAGAAGGAAGCCAAACTGAAGACATGCTTGTAAGGATCTACAACAACATTGAAGAGTCCGATAAGGTGTTGAAGGAATAGAAAAATGACTTCTCCACTTTATCCCCGACGGTGACTTTGAACTCAATGTCTATCAAGCTGCTGGAGACCCAACTGGGTCAATTTGCCACTCATCTCAATCCAAGGCAAAAGGGAACATTGCCTAGTGACACCATTCCGAACCCCTAAAATGATTATTGAGTTTGAGCAATATGTCGTGCCATGATGTTAAATAATGCGCTTCTTGGGAGGCAACCCAAAACTTTACTTTTGTTTTTATTTCTTTTGAATAACGTGCGTTGTGAGTGGAGGTTGAGAAGAGGTCAAAAGACCAAAAAGGGAAGCATAGCCGATGCAAAACCCAAATAGAGACCCACCGAAGGAATTATGTGGACTAAACCTTGTCTGCCTTTTGAGCTTGAATAGATGGAAAAGTGTACTATCAAGATCGGTGATCAGAACTCCAAAGGAAAATTTGCCAAAGTGCATTACTTGGACTCCAACAGGTCCACCGAATCCGCCTTCAGGTTTGGTGTTTGTTCAGGCATGTTTGGCTAGCTTAAGCTCTAATTGGTGATTCTCCGGACACGTTCGGTGAAGTTATTCGAGATCGTCGAATGGGCCTGATATAAAAAGGCCAAGGGTCTTTTCAAATTCAAAAATTAAAACCTTTGAGATTTGAGAGCCTGTTCGATTCCTTTCTCTTACTTTGCATATTTTGAGTGTTTGGTAGTCTCTTGTGAGTACTTACAAAGTTTGAGGAGTGATTTTTCTTGGAGTTCATGTCAACCCAACTCCGATCCCTCATTTTTCTCGATTATTTTTGACATAGGTTAATTTTTGAATTCTTGTTGATACTTTTGAGTTTAAAATGCTTACAGGGTGTGGGCTTGAGCCCTTTAACTACTTTTGTGTGCTTGATTTTGATGGGTAGCATCGTATTGTATGATTTGAGCTGTGCCCATGAGATTTTGATTGTGAATGCCTGTCAAAATGTGAATCGTGATTGTGTTGGTTAAATTGCATAATTGAATTGATAAATATGCTGGGTCTAGGCCTAATTTAATGTGGGTGAAGTCTGAGTAGCCCAGTGTTGAACCAATTGCATGTTTTTTCCCAATGATAGATATGGTGACTACTTTATTAAGGGAAAATCATCAATTAGTACAATACTTAGTAATAGCTGGGGGAAACTGAGTACCCATGGGTAAATAAGCATATAGGTGAGTTGTAATGTTGGTGGGGGGGGGGGGACTCATATTTGTTGTGTGTGTTGGATAAACTGTGAAAATTAGGCACTAGGCTTGACACTTTCTATTCGGCGGGCTTGTCTTAGCTCACCAAGGAAGTCAGGAAAATTGCCGAGTAAGCCTAGCTCGCCTTCTTTAGCGTATGCATGGCCTTGGGCACTGTCCCATTCGGTGGCTTGCTTAGTCCTCCGAACCCATTTGGTGAATCTCCGAGTGGGAGAGGACATCGCCCTTGATACCTGTGTCTTTCCATTTTGCACGGTCTGTTTCGGTGGATTTATCTTAGCCCACCAAATCCAACTCGGTGAATTGCTGAGTTGGCATTGACTTCGCCTTTTATGCCTAAGCCCCGAGTTAATTGCTACTGTCCATTTCGGCGAGCTCACAAGAGTTCACCGATCCTGTTTGGTGATCCATCTTCCTATTAGGAGAGCCTCAAGGATGTTTTTGAAATGTGATTCAATGTGCTTTCCATTTCAACTAACCTTCACAAAAGATATGTTTGAATGTGTGCTTTACAGGTAATGGCAAGAACTAATAGAAAACAAGTGGTTTCCTCTTATACTGAGTCAGATAGAGAGTCTTCTTCTCCCCCTCCTCCACTAAAGAGACATCGGGGAATATTTATAATTGCGCCTTCGGAGGCTCCTGATAATGCTTAACTACACTTCATCCAATTCTAAGTGTAGGCGATTTCAATCTAGTATAAACCCAATAAAGAGTTGGGGTCTATCCCACTGGGAGTGATGCGGTAAAGAATTAAATTACAAAGTGATAAACGCGTTCTAATCGATTATAAGAATAGAAATTATCGAAATAATAAAAGTAAATTGTAAGGGTTGACAACTAGTGTCAAATTGAGGGATTAGGGTTGTCAATTAACAACTACGGAAATAGGGGAGTAATCAAGTAGAAAGGGATCCCTGGGATGTGATTGATAAATTGCCAATTTCTCTATATGGGTGATTACTAATTACCGGAAGTCGCTGAATCTTAGTGGGTAGGCTAGACTATAGATGTAGTAGCCATCTCTTGATCAACTATCACGAATCAAGTGAGTTCTCTTGAACCTCGACAAGCATAACAATTATTAACAACCCAAAACCTCAATTTACCTACTCTCTCGAGCTAGATAGGTAGGATCGAATTAAGATTCACTCTCTCAAGCTGAATCCACATCAACCCAATCACTACAATCATCAATTGATAATCTTAATTCTAAAACCTTTTTCCCAAGCAAGCATAGAATACTAGACTAGAACTACATTTGCAACTACAATTCATGAGTTAAAACTCAACTATCAATCGAACGCACTTCAAAACAACAATTTAATCTGTAATTACTAACACCCATAAGCTAATTGAAACAATTAATCACATAATCACACACCCAAGAATGGGGTTTTAGCAACACATTATAAAAAGTAGGAAAATATTACCAACTATGTTCTCCATTGGCTGGGTAATAAAATCGAAGTCTTCACAATGCTTCAAGTTAACTTAGAATCAAAACCCAAATTGAAATTCTATTTAAAAACTCTAAGAACAGTGTTTGGAATAAAAAAACTCAAGGTAAAAACTCTCAAACACTCAGAGCAGTTGCTCAAAATTTCAAAACTCTCTAAATCTTTTAAAATTCCGCATTTATACTCTTCCAGATTTTCATCTTTTGGACCGATCGGCGGTATTAGTCGAGCATCGCCGACCGTCAAGTGTCCCTCTCCATCGCCGTTTTGACTTGCCTCTTCACCATTGGACTTCTGTAACTTTAGGTGATCATGATTTGTGTCGCCAATTCGGCGGTTTGCCGACTGTCCATTTCCATCGCCAAGTTGGATTTTCCCAAGGGCTGGCACTCTGTAACTTTGGCGAGCTGAAGTACCACTCGCCGAGTCGCCGAGTGGTCTTGGCGATCTTCAGCTTTCATTATCTTCAACTTTTTCAGCTTTTCCGCTCCTTTTTGCCTGATAATGTCCTTGCCTTACTCTTTTGCCTTCATTGTTGTAAATTAACACTTAAACATCAGTTTAGAGCATAAAATTGGCATTTAGGACACTAAAACAAGGAATAATAAGCCCTAAATGAGTCGAAATCCCAGACTCATCAACACCCCCAACTTAAACTTTTGCTTGTCGTCAAGTTATACACAAGATAAATCAGTTCAACAAGGATGTCTACAAATAGTGCTACTCAAGACTCAACATGAATGCACACAAGAGGTTCAAACTACTCATGCAATGTTCAATTGTTCACTTTAAGTTTCAAACCGTGACTAACCATTATCAAATAGAACTCAAGCTCACAATGCTGCTTCGAATGCAAGTTCAAGCTCAATAAAAGCATTCAAATGCCCTCACACCAAAAATGATTCCATGCTCACACAAAGCTCCGCAACAATTTAAAATTTTTGGTGAGAAGATAGGTTTCATTAGGATAGCTCTTAATCATTGATTCAATTAGGTGAGAAGACCTTTCAACCTTAGAACCCTTATTATGTGAGAAAACCTTTCACATCTTGCTTTCATGTGTTTATGAGAAAAATCCTTTCAACAACACAACCATAACATCATCATTGATACTTTATTCTCAAAGCATCATTAAAATATTTGCATAGATTTCATAAGAACGTGCATAATTCCATAATTTAGCTTTCAAGGTTTAAAACCCACTTTCAATCATCAATATTTAGAAAACATGAGTTAGCTATGAATTTCATCATAAATTCATGTAAATCTATCAATACATGCTTAACTTCAAAAAACTTTCCTTTATAATCAAAATCCCACATCATATGATCATAACTTGAAAACATGGGGATTACATGGGTTCATGGGGAAAATCATCATAAAATTATAGTATTTCATCAATTCATGCATAAGAGATCATAATTCAATCATTTAAATCAATAATCAAGAGAACCCATGATAGTTGAAGAAAACCCTAACTCAATTAGGGAATTCTAACTTTGAAAATAGAGGAATTTGGGAACTCAATAAATGGAAGGAATCCATGGATGAAAACTATAATACCTTGAATCCAATTGCTAATATTCAATGGAGGAATTGAGACTTTGACTTGAAACCCTAGGTTGAACCCTTCTTATTCTTTAAGTTCTAGAGAGAGAATTATTGGAGAGTCCTTCTTTTTTGTTAGTTTTGAGAGAATGAAGTGAATGTGATAATTTGGGGTTAAAATCATTTATATATGGGTCTTAGTGAAGGGTAAAACGACGTAGTATTGAAGTTAATTAATTAGGAAAAGACCCAACTACCCCTGAACTTAACTTTCGACCTACCATCTACGGACCCCAGTCGACATACCATGGACTGACTTACGGCCCATCCTGGTGGACCGTCGTCTGGATCAGAGACTTGGTTTTGGGCCATCAAACCACGGGCTCCCAACCACGGACCATGGTCTAACCAGCGGTCCGTTGGTCAGGCACTGGTTCTGGCATTCATGACAAGCTTGGGGAGTGCCATTCACGGACCACACCTACGGTCCATGGACCTATCGACGGCCCGTGGGTCACCCCCGTGGGTTGGCACCTTCAACTTCTTAAAAGTGCTATATTACCCTCTTTCGGATCCGGGGTGTTACAATATCTCCCCCTTGGGATCATTAATCCTCAAATGAGATTCTAGGCATTACTTAGAAGAAAAGGACTCTCGACTAGCAACCCATCATCCATGCAACTTCATCAAAATGCACACAACCAAGGAGGAATATCGACTCCAAGCTAAGACATACTTTAAACATCATAAAGAAGATGGAAACTAGAAGCCCAACATCAATGCAAAATCCCAAAATGCACATATCTGAGGACGAAAATATCAACTCCAAGCTAACATCCGAGGAGGAAACATCAATTCCAAGCTAACATGCTCAAATCATCACATCAAGTAGTCTACATGCAATTTATACTCAAATGCATATCAACATGAGGAAAATCAACCATGTAACTCATTTTCTTTCAAAACTTAAGCTTTTTCATGAACATGCATAAATAAGGAAATCATGGAAACATTCAAGTCACATGACTCCAAAACAAAGAACAAACCATGAGGAACTCATCACCTCAAGCTAGAGTAGGAGTAGAAGGAAAAAGATGAGGATATCGGGACATCATATCGGCCTCGGCCTCCCAAGTAGCACCCTCAACTAATTGGTTCCTCCACAACACTTTCACGGAAGCTACTTCTTTATTTCTCAACTTCTTGACTTGCCAGTCTAAGATCTCAACCGGAACTTCTTCATAAGAAAGATTCTCCTTAACTCCCAAACCTTCTAAGGGAACCATGGATGTCGGATCACCAACACATTTCTTCAATATAGAGACATGGAAAACCTGATACATCGATGCCAACTCATTTGGAAAATATAGTTCATAAGAAACCTTACCAACACGTCTCAAAATCTGATATGGGCCTACATATCAGGGACTAAGCTTCCCTTTCTTACCAAACCTCATTACACCCTTCATGGGTGAAATTTTAAAGTAAACCCAATCATGAACATCAAACTCAAGATCTCTTCTTCTCACATCGGTATATGACTTTTGACGACGTTGAGCCATTTTCAACCTTTCTCTAATAAGTCAAACTTTCTCTATGGACTAATGTACCAATTCGGGACCTATTAGGGAAACTTCACCCACCTCAAACCATTTTATAGGGGATCTACACCTCCTACTATATAATGCCTCAAATGGAGCCATATCAATACTCGAGTGATAGCTATTGTTATAAGAAAACTCAATCAATAGAAAATGGTCATCCCAATTACCCTTAAAATCAATCACACAAGCTCTCCACATATCTTCCAAAGTTTGGATAGTACGCTCTGCTTGCCCATCAGTTTGTGGATGAAAGGCCGTACTAAGCTTAACACGAGTATCAAGACCCTTTTGGAAAGACTTCCAAAACTGAGAAGTGAATTGGGTACCACAATCAGAAATAATAGACAAAGGCACTCCATGAAACTTTAACATTTCTCTCAAGTACAACTTGGCATAGTCCTCCGCCGAATAGGAAACCTTGACGGAAAGAAAATGGGCCGATTTTGTCATCTAATCTACTATAACCCAAATTGAGTCATGTTGTCGCCGGGTGCGAGGTAAACCAACAATAAAGTCCATATTCACATCTTTCCACTTCTAAGTAGGATTTCCAATGTCATGGGATAAACCTCCCGGTTTCTGATGCTCAAATTTCACTTTTTGACAATTCAGACACTTAGCCACAAATTCCACAGTATCCTTCTTCATCCCAGTCCACCAATAGACCTCCCGTAAGTGACGGTACATCTTGGTGGCTCCAGAGAACTTTGGGTTTCTGACAAGATTTGTTCCCTCAAGTCATCAACATTTGGAACACACAAACAACCTTGATATCTAAGCACACCATCTCCACCTTGGGAGAAAGCGTCAACAGATTTCTCAAGCACCGCTTCTTTTAATTCAACCAAAATTGGATCAAGACCTTGCTTGGCTTTCACATCCACCACAAAAGACGATTCAGAACCATTGTGAACCATAACACCGCCTTTAGTGGAGGCCACTAACTGAACACCCAATCGGTCCAATCTATGCACTTCTCGAACCAACTCTTTCTTTTCTTCCTCAATATAAGCAACACTACCCATGGATAACCGACTAAGAGCATCCCCCACCACATTTGCCTTTCTGTGGTGGTAGAGAACACTCATATCATAATCTTTCAATAACTCAAGCCACCTTCTTTGGCGAAGATTCAGATCTTTCTGATTAAACACATATTGCAAACTCTTGTGGTTGGTGAAAACATCTACATGAAGTCCATACAAATAATGTCTCCAAATCTTTAAGGCAAATACGACCGCCGCTAACTCAGGGTCATGGGTAGGATAATTCTTCTCATGAATCTTAAGTTGCCTTGAGGCATAGGCAATAACTTTCCCATCTTGCATTAGCACACACCCTAGCCTAATTCTCGAGGCGTTACAATAAACAACAAAGCCATCGGCCCCTTCCGGTAAAGTCAACACTAGAGCGGAAGTAAGTCTATCCTTCAATTCTTGAAAACTCTTCTCACTTGCTTCAGACCATATGAACTTAGTCTTTTTTTGAGTCAAAGTCGTCAAAGGACAGGCAATTGAAGAGAACCCCTCAATAAACCTTCTATAATAACTGGCTAAACCCAAGAAGCTTCTAATATCTGAAGGGGTTAGAGGTCTAGGCCAACTCTTGACCGCATCCGTCTTCTTAGGATCTACCTAAATACCCTTACTTGAAACAACATGCCTAAGAAAAGCTACGGACCTTAGCCAAAACTCACATTTTCTAAACTTTGCAAAGAGTTGTTGGTCCTTGAGAATTTGCAACACGATCCTCAAATGATCAATATGCTCATTGTCACTTCTTGAATAAATCAATATATCATCAATGAAGACAATCACAAACATGTCAAGGTATTGTCTAAACACCCTATTCATCAAATCCATAAACGCCGCCGGAGCATTAGTCAACCCAAACGACATTACCAAAAACTCATAATGACCATACCGGATTCGAAAGGCCGTCTTTAGAATATCAGTTTCTTTCATCCTCAATTGGTGATAAACCGCTAGAAGGTCAATCTTAGAGAAATAACTTACTTCTTGAAGTTGGTCAAACAAATCATCTATCCTTGGAAGAGGATACTTATTCTTAATGGTCACCTTGTTCAACTGACGATAGTCAATACACATACAAAGAGAGCCATCTTTCTTTCTAACAAACAAAATTGGAGCACCCCATGAAGAGATACTCGGTCAGATGAAACCCTTATCCAACAAGTCTTTCAATAGTTCTTTCAACTCCTTAAGTTCTGCCGGAGCCATTCGGTAAGGAGGAATATAAATAGGTTGCGTATCTGGGAGAAGGTCAATACCGAATATTTCTCTTTCAGGAGGAATAATGGGAAAATCATCTGGTAACACTTCCAGAAACTCATTAACAACGGGGACCGACTCAAGAGTAGGAGTTTCAGAATCCACATCCCTCACCCAAACTAGATGGTATATGGAACCCTTAGAAATCATTTTTCTAGATTTAAGACAAGAGACAAACTGATCCTTAGGCATATAATTTCCCCATTTCCACTCTAGGATAGGCTCATTCGAAAACTGAAACTTGACTACACGAGTTCTACAATCAATAGAAGCATAATGAGTGCAACCAATCCATCCCGAGGATAACATCAAAGTCTAATATATCAAGCTCTACCAAGTCAATAAGAGTAACTTTATGGGGCAAGAAAATGGGACACTTTCTATAGACCCTCTTAGCCATAATAGAATCACCAACTGGAGTAGAGATAGAAAAAATGATCTAGCAACACATCTGAAAGAACATCAAAACTCATAGCCATATATGGCGTCACAAAAGAAAAGATAGCACCGGGATCAAGTAAATCATAAACATCAAGTTGGAAAACTTTCAACATACCAGTAACCACATCAGGAGAACCCTCTTTTTCACCACGAGTCTGAAGTGCATATAATTGGTTTTACTTAGGAGCATTGGGACCCGAATTACTAGGAGGAGCTTGCTTGTCCTCTCTTCCTTTAGCCATAATCATCGGGCACTCCCTCATATTGTGACCACTCATACCACAACTAAAGCAACCATCCGTGTTGGCTAGGAAATTACCCTCGTGTTTCTTTCCACACCTAACACAAGTAGACATAGGCAATGAAGATCCACTACCATTACCTCCTTGAGGCTTAGGGTTAGACACCCTATCTTTGCTGAATTTAGGAGGAGCATTGGAGGAACCTTGACCGGAAAACTTTTGTCGAAATCTAGGACGACCATGTCCATCAGACCTTGCATGAGAGAAATTACCATCACCAGTTTTAGACCTCTTTGCCTCCCTAGACTTTTCCTGAAGTTTCTCCTCCTTAATCTGTTGTGCATGAACCATCAGACAAAAGATGTCCATGTCATTAATGAGCATGGCGGTACATCACTCGTTAACCACCATTTCAGATACACTCGAAACGAACTTACTCATCCTTGCCCTTGAATAGGCAACCATTATTGGAGCATACTAAGACAATTCTGTGAACTTTAGAGCATATCCCCTCACACTCATACTTCGTTGATGAACGTTGATAAACTCAAGCACCTTTGCTTCCCTCATCTCAAGGGGAAATAAGCCTTAAACTTCTCCCAATCAAGAGGACCCACATCTTCCGGACTCCCTTCTTTCCATTGGTTGTACCATATTTGAGCCGCACTCTTAAGTTGATAAGTGGACAACTCCACCTTTTCCACCGACGTCACTCCCATGATCATCAAGACCTTATAAACCTCATCAATGAACTCTTGAGGGTCTTCCTTAACCTTAGAGCCATGAAACTCCAGAGGATTCATCCTAGTGAAGTCCCTCACTCTAGATGCCGCCGTACTCACATTTGAGCTTGTGGGAACCACAACCTCCCTATTGGATTGGGCCGTCACGGCTTGAGCCAACACTTTAAAAGCAGCCCTGAACTCTGCATTAGTCACTTGCTCGGCCAAAGGATCGACCAGAACTTGAGGAGCTTCTTGTTCTACATTCTCTCTCACATTCCTTCTAGCATAAGCTCTTCGAGTAGCCATGTCTTATAGAGCATCAGATAAGGATTAGGAGAGATACCTTATAAAATTAAACTCTATCGCATGACTTTAGAGTAATGAAAGAAGTGGAGTTTCCTAAACATCTTGTAGCCTCTCATTCATAAATGTGGCGCACTTCACACTCATGAACAAAACTCTACTCGACGTGACTTATTAGAAATCCATATCACCCCGGATCCAAAAGAGGGCAATAAGGCAAAATTTAGGAACTGGCAGGTGCCAGTCATGGAGGCCAACCACAGACCATGGGTAGAACCACGGACCGTAGTGTGGTCCATGGACTGGTCACCCCCAGGATCATTAGAGGCTTAGGACCACGGCCTACCCAACATACCGTCGGTCAGACCACGGTCCGTGGTTGGGGGCCCGTGGTTTACTGGCCTAGAATTCAGCTTCTGACCACGAACGACGGACTTGCAAGATGACCCGTCATCCTGACCACGGTCTGTCGTCAGTGGTTCGTTGGTGGGCAGCTGGCAATTATTTTTAGGGGCATTTGGGTCTTTTCCTAATTAATATAGCCTAATACTATGTCGTTCTAGCCTTCACTAAAACCCCTATATAAGTATATTTAACCCCTAAATTAGCCCATTCACTCCATTCTTTCCAAATTTCCCAAACAGAAGAACTCTCCAATAATTCTCTCTCTAGAACTTGAAGAAGAAGAAGGGTTAACCTAGGGTTTCAAGTCAAAGTTTTAATTCCTCCATTGAATATTAGCAATATGCTTCAAGGTATGATAGTTTTTATCCATGGATTCTTTCCATTCATGGAGTTTCCAAATTCCTCTATTTTCAAAGTTTGAATTCTCCAATTGAGTTAGGTTTTCATCAATTATCATGGTGTAACACCCCGACTTTTCGGAACTCTAATTTAACTCCTACTTTCTTAGAAAAACAAAGAGGGTGAGTAATGAATTAAGAATGATGTCGTATGTCATATTTTAAGTTTTCAAGGGCTGTATCTCAAGTTTTTAAGTTAGGTAAGTTGCAAAATAAAAGTTGGCGAAAGTTATCGTAAGTTCCTTTTAAAATATTTCTCTGAAATTTAGGTCAAATGTCAAGGAGGTTTTCTCCCAATCTATAAAGATTTATGGGGCCTACAACCCAGAAAATCGAAGGTCTACGAGTCTAGTTTCTAATGCATCGAACCATTTTTCATACGACTTCAGAATAGAGAGATATTCATGTTTTCGTAAGACTGCACAAGAAGGCACGTGAGGTGGGTCCCCTAGGTCGGTGGAACTCTTTATATATTTTCTTCTTCGACTTTTCTTCATTTTTTCAGTAAATAACCAGAAAATTTAGAAAACCCACTTCTAGGATCAACCAAATTATATATTTTCTCGACTTCAGTTCTTGAGCAAAGTTGTTCTACACGTTGATCTCGTCATCATGGTATAATTTGTTTTATCAATTTCGTAGCATATCATACTTTTGTATTGGGACAGCAAGGGTTTGGACATACTCTAAGGTTTTGAGGTGTATTATGAACTTAAGATCAAGGTAAGACCCTTCTTTCATCGACTCTAGTTTTGATAAGCCGAAATAGAAATTTGCGACAGAAATACATATCTTTTATCGGATTATCATGGTATCCTCTATTTTCGTGGGTTGATTATGGTCCTGCCTTGTTGTAGTAGCGAGGGGGGCAGTGAGTAAAAGTCATTAGGCCACGTGAATTCAGCAAAAAAGTTATGTTACGGCTATTCCCTTCTTACGGCATATTTCCTTAAAGCTTAGGAGCAATGTAATTGGGTTGTTATCGTTGTTATACTTGTAGCCGTTAGTGTTGATTGTTGGCTGCCTGAGTGGATATAATCCTCCCTTGTCGGGATTCTTATTCA